>NW_020869768.1:242216-247216 GCF_003789085.1 Penaeus vannamei | reverse complement strand
TGTGGATGGCAATATCCATACAGAATCATCCTAATTATAAAGTCCTAGCATAAATACAACATGGCAGTTCAAATTTGAGAATTTCAAAAGCATATGTATGAAGTACATGGAATTTGAGATTTACCGAAGTAGTTGAATTTTTCCCATGCTCCATACAGGGTTTAAAAATTTAATCATCCTCATTTAGTAGGCCTACATCTACTTTTATATTTAATGGAATAAAATATATTAGTTATCCCTATAAAAACGTTTTCATTAACAATTTTCAAAAGTAACAGCTTTAAACGAGTAACGAGTGCAGAGTTAGTGTTTAGTCATCTGCACCCATTAATTTTGCTAAGAAGTATATAAACTCATCAGACACTGAGGCGTGGTTGGAGATTTGTGTATCTATGGTACCTAAGACCTACGGTAACGTCTACATGTAATACTTTATAACCCAAAACGCGCAAAAAAGATGAGATAGCTGTTTCAATTCAAGAAGAAGACCATACATACAAAGGAGCTCAATTTCCATATAGCTTTTACTTCAGAGTGGGAATTGCTGTGTACTATCATCTTCAACATGAAGTAATCTGTATCTCGCTTATATCTTGGAAGTTCAAGGACTCAACTTCTAGGTGGCCTTTGTATTGAAGCACTCTTTACATCGGAAACAACCAATTCCAAAACAAATCAAATTTACAGATGCTGAAAAGGACTGACTGTTCAGCAAAGTCTAAAAGAAATATTTTAATCCTTATTTTTACGGATATTTTCAACCATTAGTGCTCAGTATATGTAGAGATCCCTTCGTAAGCTACAACATATTACCAGGGAGTCTTGATGGAAGGCATATTTCATGTGTAAAAGTGCACAAAACTTATTATTATTACTATTTTTTTAAATAAAATTCACAAAATATTTCGTCATAAATCACTGATTTAATTTTCCTGATATTGGTATAAAAGTGTTCTTTGAAGATTCACAAACTCATATCTATGCCTAATGTCATTATTGAATACCATATGCAAGATTGCAACAAGCAAAAGGCTACACAAGTGCAGCCAGGCGCATATTAGTGACATACCTCCCCACGTGTTGGCAAGTCTTGCGTGCGCCGCCCGAGAACTAACCATAGCAGGGCTTTAATACTCATTTAGCAGTTTCCTCATTCATGTACAATACAGCAAGCTAACTCAATTTGACCTCCATATCCCCCCCCCCCCTCGCCTCTAGGGACGGTCACCTTAATCATAATAATACAAAGAAAAATAGTAACAAAGATATCAATACTGTTACTGTTCATAATAATAGTAATAATAATAATAATAATAATAATAATAATAATAATAAAAATGATAATAATAACAACAACAATAACAATAATAATAATAATAATAGCAATAATAATAATAATAATAATGGTTTAACTGGACGATATCATCATGCACTATATGTTAAAGAAAATTATATATTCCTATTCTATATGATGTACTGAACACCATGAAAGTGAAAAAAATAAGAGTGCAGTCACATTTACAAGTCACTCTACACGTTTACTCTGCAGTCTCTAATAGTAAACTGACTGCATAAGTCAATACTGCACCATGTCAACTCATTTTCACAAGCGTGTTCTTACACTCTTGTGAAAATGAGTTATTTCCTATTTGTACCCACCTATTCCATTATATTTGGGCATTTTGTATATTTATATAATATAATAAAAAAACAAAATCTGCTTGTTAAGAATTATTTAAGATCTTTGGTTATAACAACTTTTAGTGCATGCGCATGTGATCTTGGTTCTGGTCCTTTTTTAGCCAATATAGTGGAAATTCTGTAAAACTTATTGACAATTGCACGTCACAGTGTGCAATGGCATGAAGTGTGGAAATAAGAGCAAAATTGATTGATTGTTCATGATGCAATTCCCATAGCCAAACAAGTGTTTCCACCAGTTCCTGGTACAGCAGCTAAACTTTATAGTCCATCTGTTTAAGATAAAAATGGTTGGTGACTAGAAGTAGTATATTGTTTTGAAATTATTGTATTGATACTACTTGGGTTTAGGGGGTGGAGCCCCTGACTATGTGGTTAGGTGTGGGTCAAGATCAGAATGTATTGTAGAATGACTACAGGGGTCGAAGTGGTGGAACCCACTGGCTACATAGTTAGGTGAGGGTCATGATTAAAGCATATTGTAGAATGACTACGGGGGTTCATGTTGGGTAATGAAAGTTTCTGTGTAACATAAATTTAGCAATTTAACCTGTACTATTTGAAAGTTGGCACCTGGGCCTGTGGACTTTTTTGGAAGTTGGGGCTTTGGCCCGTAGACTTTGGTCATGGCAGGCATTTCCATTTTGTTTGTTTTCCAATCTTAAGCAGTTTCCTTATGATTATAACTTGTATTTGTTATATATCAATTTTATTTCAGCCTGTTTTATAATATAATTTACCTGATTTACTTCATGCCCTTCTGCTATCAGGACTATCAAAATCAAAACTGTTGGCTGGATATGGTGTTGCACCATATGAAATCACTATATATCTAAAGTACACATATTTCTCAAAGAATAGTATTATTCAAAGGAAAATATATATATTTGTCTTAGAAATAATTACCATAATAATAATAATAATAACCAAGACTGATAATAACAATGATAATGATGATGAGATGATGAGGATGATATAAAAAACAATAATAATAATTAATAATAATCACATTAATAATAATAACAATATTGATATTTTGATAACAAAAATATCACTAATAATGACATGATCCTGCTGATAACATCAAGTAATACCCAAAATAGTTTTATTTTGTGAAATGTGCTTGCACATAAGGGGCTCCACAAGTACTCAGCCAGTAAGGAGTCAATTAGTAGGTCTATGTGACCAAAAAATTCTTTTCTAATGCTATAATTTTCCATGCTGCTATTATCATCTTCAACATGATAATTAAAACATTTATTCACAATACTAATAGCAATATAAAATAAACTGATAAGATACTGAAGGTAGAGCTATGTATGTATAAACAGTTAATAAACTAAACAGCCAGTGGGCATGGCATGTACATACATGCCTTACCCCAGTAACAATAAGCCAATAATGTAAATAGTAAAAACAATATAACTAATAGTAAAAATATGAGTAATAACAATACTGTTAAGGGGGCCATCACGCTTTATGAATATAAAATATAATATATGAGCTTCTATCACCTAAAAAGAAAATCGCTTTGGGCTAAAATCTCAACTTTATTCAGCTTTCAAATGATCCAAACCAAATTAGAATCACCCAAGTAGCTATGGAGACATTAAAAAAATGTTGACAAAGGTGTAATTTCGTGATATCGGGCTTTGAAGTTGAGGATACCCCCCCCCCTTTTTTTTAGAGAGAAATCTGATCTCTGCATCAATCTTGATGTATTCTATGGCATTCACATGGTATTCTGAAGTGTAGCTTGTACCTGGTCCCCCCCTTTTGCAAGGTACAAATGGCAATAACTGCACATGATTATATACTTACCGCGTGTTGTCACAGGCTTCACAGTGCCTTTACAATACCTCGTGAGGTATTTCATACGAATAAACAACTGTCTGCAGCTGCAACTGAGATGTATCTCTCATCATATTATGTTTATTAGTTATAGGAATAACATCTATCATTAGTAGTGTCCTCTTAGAGCGTGATGAGGGCGCATCAGGGGTACTATATGGGATGGTGTCGCGGAGGCAGGAGATGCACAGCCTCTCCCTCTAACTCTCTCGTGGTGACTGCCCACCTTGTCTCTTAATCATGGCTATCAGCTCATGTTGTAAACAGAATTGCCAGGTAGCTACCAGAGAATACCCCCCCTCCAAAAAAAAAAAAAAAAAAAAAAGTTGAGTACATTTGCAAGGACGCAACAAAGTAAACTTCGGATCCAGAGGCATGAGTGGCGGGTCAGAGATTTAGTCATAACTCCCTTATTTATACATATTTAGTAGAAATATTATGTCACAGGATTGCCAAATCCTACTAGATTACACAAGCTTTTTTTCAAACATTTGAGTATTTTTTTAAATATTTTTCGAAAATTCATTCGTGACAGGCTCCTTAATATCAATAATAACACTACAACTAACAATAATAATATTACTAATAAAAATAATAATATCAATAGCAATGATGAATTATGAATAATGATAATGATGTGATGGTGATGATAATGCAATAATGATGATGTGATGAAGATGATGATAATGATGTGATGAAGATGAAGATGAAGATGATAATGATGATGATATTGACAATGATGATGATGTGCATAGCTATTGGCAAAGTATTTCTTAAACACGTAAAACAAGATCTTCAATCTATATCTTAGGTTTTAAATTATGATACATAGCATGATATAGCCTTGGTAAACAGTACATAATATTGATAGACTGTTGAATTCCAAGACATATTTTTGTTTGACACAGCTGTCTTAAACTGACAATAAGAAGACATAGTTTTGTTTGATAAAGCTGTCTTAAATTGACAATAAGAAATGTTATTTATAGAAATAATAATGTAGCTAGATGATGGACTGAAAACTTTAATGAGGCTATTACCACTGTGTATATGGTCTTTAATGATGGATGCATCCAGTGTTCACCATGGATGTACACATTTGATGCTTTGGCAAAGCCCATGGTTCCTTACCTGATGATATATCACCAGGGAGGTAGGAGCATGATCATCCAAAGTAAGTCTACACTTCCAAAATTGAATACCTTTTCTTTCAATTTGTAGCAGCTATATTTAAGAGTCAATTTATCAATCTGTAGACAGTGTGAAGGTGATGAATGAATGTCTAAAACTGATATACTGCACCTATTTATATGAAAATAGTACAAAGAGTTAACACCTCACATCTTACAAAATGATGTCTGTCAATCTGAATAAGCCAATTAAAAAAATGACAAAGGTAAAAACAAATGCAAATTCTTCATACCAGTTTCTAGAATGTACTTAATATT
>NW_020869768.1:227216-234716 GCF_003789085.1 Penaeus vannamei | reverse complement strand
TTTATTTACTTTAATAGATTCTATCCATTCAGCAATAAGGACAAATAATAACTTTAAGGTTATAGATAGATTGAATGTCTTTACATATTTATTGAATCATTTTTTAAGTTATTTCATTCTCTGCTGATATGGTTATGAATAATATTTGCAGTAAAAATAAATATCTCATGAAAGCGAATCATCACAGTGTACGGAGTAAACGCGCAAAACATCTACAGATAAATAACAGAACTGAAATAAATCGTAATAACACAAAGCAGATTTAAATGTGCATTATGAAGATAGATTTTAGCTAGACAATCAAAATATACCAAGAAAAATAAAATACGTCATATTAAAAACAATAAACAAAAGGCATCAAGAGATTTAAGAGAGTGCAGGAGGGACGGACGGCGATAAACACTTATAGAATTCTCGTATCTTAAGGCATTTTTTCAGCACAGTTTACGACCTTTTCATACTACAATATGTTGAAAGAATACAGGATATGTATGCCAATGTCGGTAGAGGAGGTATGTGTTTGTAATTATACAATTTATGTGATTTTGCCATATCTTTTACGTCAGGTTTTTGAGGTCTGTGGAAACTCCGAAGAGTCAATGGCCTTTATTATGATATATATTTGCTTTATCGTTATAGGAATTCCATTACAGGATGTACAATATTCGTAGTTATCTTGATTTATATGTTACGATTTTTATGAAGACAGCATGTTTGCATTTTATAGTGTCATATTAGTTATGTGCTAAGGTATGAGTAAAAGGTCCAGCTGAAGCATACGTAATGGATGCAATATTTTCCTATGCATTTAGGTGAATTCTTTTATGTTTTCTTATGGTTTTAGATGAATTTGCATACACAAGCAGTTTAATGTTATTAGTAATGCTGGTAATGAAACCAGCCATTCAAAATCAAAGTTTGTTTTGATATGTAGATTTTAAGCTTTTATACAATAAATATTCATGAGATTTTCATTCCTTCTTGTACTAAAAAGTATAATCTCTCATGATGGTAAAGATTACATGAGTAATTATCGGCCACTAATTGTTAAAAGTATCTTTAGATGATGAAGGAATGTAAATACATGTTATTATGGTTGTAAAAAAGAGATCATTAAATTGAAGAGTCATACTGTAGTAAATCCTATTATGGTCAAGATATTTTTAAACCGATGAATATGCAAAAATGTTTAACTGGCTGGAATACATAATGTGGCCATTCAGACTTCGCTGAACACATTTGTTGAAGTAAATTGTTTTGATTTTATTTTTATTTTGTTAGGAGAGATAGAGAGGGTTTTATTTCACAATATTTAATTAATTTTATTTAGGTTTAGATATGTTATTTTATGGAAATCAAAATCAGTTTTACTGCTGAAGAAAACAGACCTTAAAACAAATGACATGAAAAGAAACCAGTAGTTTTTAGGAAATTCAATCAGTTAACATAATATTTGCATGATAGAAAGAAATTGTTTTATGTTATTGATGTTTATAGTATGAAAAGAGTATTAACAACCCATGAAAAATATTAATCTAATTTTCAGTTTAATCCTCATGTTTTATTTACAATATTTATCATTCAATCATTACTAACCGATGATCAGAATTTTAACATGAACATATAATATTTAGCCTGTGTGTGTATTAATGTGGATTCTAATTTTCCAGTACCACATTGGGCAATTGTACATGATTGCCAGACATAGCTCTGAGCAGAGTGATGGGGGAGAGGGTGTGGAAGTAATTGAAAATGTTCCTCATACTGATCCAAGTCACGGCGAAGGACAGTTCACAGAGAAGCGTATTCACCTATCTGGGTCAGTGCTTATCTAATTCTCTTTTTTGTTTTGTTTGGAATACTAAGAGAGAATGTTAATACTTAAAGTCAGAAACTTATTTTTGTTTGTATGGAGTTTTTTAGCAAAAGATATGACATTATCAATAGGTTGTCATGTAAGAAAAGCTTTAATAAAAACATTACAATTCTCTTTTTGAATAAGTTCCTAATGGATTGCAATAGGTAAGTGAATAGAAGGAATATCATAGATTTTAGAGGAAGTAGAAAAAAAGGCGAGGGGAACTAATATATATGTTAGAAATAAGAACTTTGGTACACTGGATTATTGTTATTGTAATTCTTTAATAATGGAATTACAGAAAACTTCCACCTTGGGCCAGAGCTTATGTTCCACGATTTATATACCTAACTGAAAAAGCCTGGAACTATTATCCATACACTGAGACAGGTATGTATCCCTGATTTAGGTTAAATCTATATATGAATTCTTTGTTTTCATAGCATTACTTCACATAGATATGAATATTGTAATCAGGGAATTTACTGTGAGTTTTATATAAAGGGCTAACTTTTCTAAAATCTACAGTAACTGATGATGGTGAGAAATATTTAAGTTTTGCATTTGATTATGATGGATATGGTATACTTGCATTTTAAGGAAAGTATATGTAAATAGTCTAATATATGTTTTATCTTTTTCATTGCTGTATGATACCTACAGAATACACAGTGAGTATTTTATATGTTCACTTTTAGTGCTTTTTGTTTTTGCAATTTTTAAGAAATTAGTCATAATTTTATGAGCTATGGAACGCAGATTGTAATATGATTGTGATAAAGAATAAGGTGTCACTAATCACTTTTGTCATGGTATGACTCAGATTTTCTTTGAATTTATTTTTCACTTCATATGGGATCTTGATGTCATGCTTATGTTAGGAAAGATATTTAAGTGCTAATTTCATGGATTTATGTTTTCAGTGCTCTGTCATTCCAAGGTTCAGTATCAAGATTCGCACACGATATGAGAATAATAATGGGTCTTCAGAAAATGTAAGTATAAGATTAGCTCTCATATAATTTCATTACATATTTTATCCCTTTACTTAATACTTAACAGATATGGTTCATGGATAAATATTAAAGTCTCATTTACATTTGTTACATATCTTTCCAGTGCCTTAATGTTAATGAGGAGGAGCTGAAGCAAAGAATAGTGGATCATGTAGATATCTTAACAGACCCAGTGGATGAAAGACACTACAAGAAAGAAGAGGCAAGTTGTACTTAAGTTTTAAATACCTCCCATTTCGAAACCTGAACTTCATCTTGGGAAATTTGAAACATGCATTTATACTCTATTGGAAAGATACATTGAATTGCCATCAGTCTATGTAAAGAAAGGATTTGAAAAACTTTTTTATGATAATGTTTCCTTGTATTTTTTTATTTTTATTTTTCTAAACTAGGATCCTGCCACTTTCAAGTCCGAGAAGACAGGACGAGGACCATTAAAAGAAGGGTGGCGTGAATGTGCTGAAGTTATAATGTGCTCCTACAAACTGGTTGATGTTTCTTTTCAAGTCTTCGGTTTTCAAACAAAAGTTGAGGAATGGGCCCAGAGAGTAAGTTAGTTTTTTCTTGGGGTTTGATGTCATTTATTGATGATCAACCTATGATATGCTGATGTAATATGATGTAAAGGCTTGCTTTTGCACTTTATTTCTTTTTCTTATGACAACCACTCTTTGTACTTATTTTTGCCATCCCTATATTATCCTCAGTATAATTCACTTATTTTAAATAATATTATGGAAATGATCGTAAATAAAGATAGTGAACATAAGATAGAGTGAGACATTCTTCACTAATGAAACTGTAAGAGGGCCACCCTGAGGAATGCCACAGTGAGCACATAAATATACTACTGCTGGTTTATGAAAATAATGTTTTTGATAATTAGGGGAATTATTGTAGGCTGGTAGATTATGTGGCTGCACTTTGTGGAAAGAAAAGTTTATAGGCCATGGTAAATCTTGGTACAATAACTGATGATCTGGGGAAATAAGAAAAAAATGAAATCTGTAAAGTAACCTAGCCCAATTGTCCAGGTTCTACATTTACTTTTAGTTTCATGGAGAAAAGAATATTTTTTTTCCCTTAGTTAATTTGTTCTTTTTCAGATGTAAAAACAGTTTTCAAATTGTTTGAAGGTGTAAATAACTGAAATTGAAGAAAATGGGTTACTTTTCTTTCTAACTTTCATTAATAATCATACTTAAAAAGTAATATGATATATAACAGTGCTCTTTTGCATATTTTATATTTTAGCTCCTATTTGATAGTTTTCAAAATACTGAGGAGTTGTAAAAACACCTAGTCAGACAACCCATAAAGGGGCTTTATGCCTTTTGAGAGCCTGTTATTCTTCAGGGGAGTAGCCAGGATCATACAAGCATACTATTGTTTATTGTGCAAAACTTAGAGCAGGCTTACCTGTGCCTGATGTGAGGATGTTATCCTGGCATGAGGGATAGTCTGCTACGATGCAGTAGGGCGTTATCCTGTCATCATTTGATTAACATCCAAATTAAAATGCCGTGAGGCAGGCAATAGCTGAGGATATTAATAACTCCTCCTCCCATGGAGCATTCTAGGACAATTTATTGTCAATTAGAAGAAAGAGCCAAAAGAAACACACTGGAAGGATTGCTTTTGACTGTTCAGCAGTATTAAATATCTTTCATATTTATTCATACCCATCATAGATATGAATTTATGTATAGTATACATATACACAAAAAGAATGGCTTTTGTACATAGTGGCAATTATGATCTTGATACACAAATTGAAAATCAATTTGGGGCTAAAGTATTCGTAAGGGAATCGTCTCCTTTTTTTTGGGGCCATTTTTGCCCTTCTTGCCGAAATTGAGTTTAATGCAGTTTCAAGAAGATTCAGGGCCTCCGATTCACCCCTGAGAATTTCAAGGCCTGTCCGCTGTTTTTTAGGTGGTAACAGCCCTTTTTGGTGTCAACCGAAATATATATTTTTTTCACCTTACCTTAGAAAATAGGCAATTGTGACGTAAGGATTACAGATGATAAAATAATGGGATTATTTTCTGAAAGCTTATTAAATTTCATGTAAGATGAGACCAACCTTAATTTTTTTGGAATGATTTAAAAAAATCTGGCAAACATCCAAAAAACAATATCAAAAATTTTTTCATACAAATAAATAAACATGATATGCCGCTCATGTGGAATATTTTATTTTCTATGTGTTTTCATCCTATAAAGTTAGTTTGATCTATGAGCAAAAGATTTCAAAAATAACCCCCCCCCCCCGTCCATAATTTGAGTTCGCAAAAAAAAAATCCTGGATCCGAACCATGGTGCGCCTGACCACCAAAGTGCAATCGGTGTGTAAGTTAGGTTAAAACAAACCTTTGGTAAATATTTTATTAAAATGTGTTCATAACTTTTAGAAATATCAGAAAACATAAACAAAAAAACAAAAAACAACAAACAAGCAAACACACCAACGGAAGTAACAATATAAATAAACAAAAGGTCATGGGATACACGAAAATGATCTATATATCCTTACATACCTTATATACATATTTCTACACCGCCCTGTACTTGTGTCTTGTGTTTTCATGAGAGTCCGAGTGTGAAAAATGGCTATGTGGCCCTGTTAAACACCTTGGATCCGCGGGTGCAAAGGCACCTGAGGCAAAGTCCGATGTCCCCAGGTCTAACTGAGAATGGGACGCGTATGAAACCCATCTGACTGGAGAACGATAATTTTTTCGACCAGTATTATACGTTGTAAAACCCCATTAGAGCAACAATAATAGGTAAATAATAGTTATTTATATCACATACAATCATTTTGTACATGATTTCATATGTAAAATGTAAACAAAATGAAAAGGAAGAAGAACGCAATGTTTGGGTCCTTCACATTTTTATGCATAGTACACGCATTTTCAGTCCGATTTTAACATATCATGGCTCATTTTCTTGCTGAATAGTAGATCTATTACATGCTGCAATAAGGATTTGCAATATTTTCATGTGCGTCTTATAAAAGTGACATATATTTTCATTATCCCTTTTTAGGGCGTTGAGATGGTCACCTTTGTAAAATATTCACCCAAAAAAGATAAGGTTGGCTTCTAAAAATCTGCACATTATAGTTGAAACACTGTTCTATTCAGATATGGAATCAGAATGGCTGTATGATTTTTTTTGGATTTTAGAAAAAAAAAAAAAGGTCAATGTAGGCTTAGAGACACCCCATAACACTGCCACCCTAGAACACTATACGTAAGATTTTGAGAAACTGTTACTTGCTGGCAATGTCTACAAGGCTTTGGAATGTAGGTACATGATAGACAATTATGGTTTAGGAAGATTATGCTTCTCCCTTTCATTTTTCATACCAAAAAATGATGAAAAGAGAAAAAAAAACTTCAACGACCGTTATCTCGGAGGTATACTTATCAATGCAGAAATTCCATTCCAGACGCAAATTTAGTCGAAGACGAACGTATTGTGGCTCATTCTGTAGATAAAATATCTAGATGTAGAAAATGGATTTAAATTTTTTTTCCTGTGCTTCTTGTAAAAGTGATATATATATATATATATATATATATATATATATATATATATATATATATATATATATATATATATATATATATAATATATATATATATGAAAAAAAAAGTCTTTTTCGGATACCTGCTAGTCGACTCTGTAAAATATTTCCCCCCCAAAAACAAAGTTGAAATTGAAAAAAGTGCTTCCCACATTCCCTAGATAAAGGATGATTCTGTAAAATGAAATGATCAGAATGACTGTGCGATATGTCTTGGATTTTAAACAAATATTCTGCATTGGCCAAATTTTAAAATTTTTCTTCAGATTTTTTTGTTTTTGTTTTTTGACTATTACTCAAAAACTGTTAGGCTGATTTCGAAAAAAATCTACCACAGAGATCAGGCTAGGGTCTAAATTAAAGGGTGTGTTTCATGAAAATTGGCATGAAAAATCGAAAATTCTAAAAAAAAGGAGACAATCCCCTTAAGTTAGTCCCTTTGATGATGATATAAGGCTTAGTTTATAAACAGTAAAAGAAAATTTAAATGAAAATAAACTTGAATGAAATGAGGAGATGATAACATAAAATCAGACCAAGTGAAGCAATTAAATATTGTATTGGTAGTCCCTTGAATGCTAATGTAAGTCTAAACAAATAATGTAAAAAAAGAATAACTTAAGATAGAGGCAAATGAATCAATAAAATCTTCCAGGCCATAAGGAACGTTCTCCTCTTGGGGCATCGACAAGCATTTGCATGGATAGATGAGTGGCACGGCATGACAATAGAGGATGTGCGCCAGTATGAGATAGGCATGCAGGAGGAGACCAATGCCAGGATTCGAAGTGCGCAGGAGGTCAGTTGTTGATATTTGATGAATGAGTGTATTATAATTTATATGATCTTCAGATTATTCTTATTGATTTTGTGTTGCTGTTGTTATTATTATTGTCATTTTTATAATTGCTTTTTTTTTCTTTTTTTGCCAATCTGTATTTTAAAACAGGAAGTCAGATCATGACCCTACAGGGTCTTTGCTAAGTTTATCCAAATATGTCTAACCAAATCTTAGTTATGCCAAT
>NW_020869768.1:214716-222216 GCF_003789085.1 Penaeus vannamei | reverse complement strand
TTAACTTTTATTCACAGTAGAAGGATGATTGCATGCTTACATACAGCGTCCAATGCAGTTTTATTCTAATAATTTTATTTGCTCATAGATGACTCCAAAAGTGCTTGATCAACAAGGATTCACTTCCTAGCTTACCAGACCACAATTTCTTAACTTGTTTATTTAACCCACTAATGACGGGTGTCCCACATATGAGACACCCGAAAAAATAAACATTGCCAGGCGTCCCGCCAGTGTGATGCTGTATCGGGCTCGTGCTTTGATGCAGCAGCGGGCCGCAGCTGGTGTGCGGGCAGAGTCCAGGCCAGCCCTGAGTGCTGATTTTGCAGCCGCCCGGAATCTTTTCTTTTCGGCTTCAAAATATACCCGCATTAATGGGTTAACCCAATACTGCCTGGGATGGCATATACATAAATGCCATGACCACTGTTAAGTTTATTAATTATATGGTACTTTTTTATATTGTTATTAGTGCTGTTAATAACACTGTAATAATTATAATGTTAATGATACTAATAACAACATTAACATATTAATAACATAAAAAAAAAATCCCAAAATGGGGATATCAGGTGAGGTCAGGTAGATTTACTTATTTATTCCTTGTGGAGCCATCTATGTGTAAATACATTTCATAAATAATGCTATAGTAAACATTACAATGTTCTTGGTGACACTGGGTTAATTTATTTTTTGTACTAGTGTTGTCCATAACATTATGAGTACTGATAGTGCTATTATGATTACTAATAGTGCTATTATGATGATAATGTTAATAGCAACAATAATAGTAACTTTTTTTTTTCTTCCAAAAAAATACAAAGTGTGGGGTAACAAGATCAGGTAGGTCTAATTATTTACTCTATGGTGACTTAACATCAATGTGTAAACAATATTAATACAACAAATCACAGCAAACAGTGCATGCACTCATTGTCAATGGATTAGAAATCTCATTCATTATGATATTAGATCATAACTTTGTGATAAATATACCCAATGTGTTTGATAGCTATGAGTTACAGTAAAGTGACAAATACTCATGTAGGAATGGAATTAACAATGCTCATGATTGATAACTAGGCTTGGTAGTTTTGCAGCATCTGAGCAATAAAGAACAGTTTATAAATTATGCTCAACTGTCTTTTTTCCCATTAGTAGCATTCCTGTTTGCTGTATTTGGCATCTTCATTTGTAATGTGTTAGTCTTTCTCATGTCATTATGAAAAGACAAACATTTTTCCCTGCAACATACATGCAATGGGTTCAATGGCTTAGTAGACTAAGGTGCCCATGGGCTGATCTAGTACTTAGTGCATTCAGAGAATTAGAATAAAAGACTAATTTCTGCCAAGGAAAACTAAAAGAAAGAATATCTTATGTGAAATTAAATGTCATGAATATTAGAAAGATGGAAATTAATGTAATACTATATTTAAGCTGAAATCTAGTAAACAAGTATGGATTGATGTGTATTTTTAAGATATTAATATGGCTCAAAGATCAGAGAATATGTGCATAGAGTAGTGTATGTCTTTTCTTTGTACATGTGAACACCTTGAGTTGATACTTGTAACCACTAATTCTTGATTTCAGTCATTGTGTAACCAACTGATAAATTGATAGAACCACAAATATACAGATTCTTTTATGAACAGTGTTAGAAAGTTGTATTTTTTTTACTTTTTTTTCTTTTTGTCAATTCCAGAAAAAATAAAAATAAATAAATGGCTACAAAAATATTAATATATATGTAAACTGTTGTTTATCTTGTAGCAGAATAACAGCTATCAACAGTTTTGAAATTGGTGATTGGGCACAGGCATCTTACCATTTAATCAGAAACTGATTTACTGCATTTCTTGTTTCAGAAAAAAACCTTCACATGATCTAAGTCAAAATTATGATTTTATGTTGTAATACAGGAAGTATAGAATTTAACTCCAATATTAAAATCACAGAATTTTTGCCTTTTTATAAGCTACCATATAGATTCACTGGTAAGTTAAAAGAAATAATAATGTTTTGTGTTAGTTGATATACTAGTAGCTGAACCATAAATTATATTAACTTCAAAATTAACAGAAAAACACTATCTTTGTATGAGGTGTTGAGCCACTGGTGAGGCGTAACTATTAGTTTGAGACTATCACACCTGTCCTAAGGATGGAATATGGAGGAGGGTAGTAGTCTTTTCTTATAACATGGGTAACATGGTAAGAGGTTATATATGAAGTATAAAGAAGCTATTGTGCTCAGGACGTTGTTACATTTATGCTTCAGATGAGTCGCATTTTTATAAGAATTCTTTTTTGAAAGTCAGTGATTTTTAGAACAGACTTCAGAAGTGTTTGTAAAGACATTAATTCTTAGAATCTGATTGGAATTTAGATGCCAGACTTCCATACTTGATAAATATTCGTACAGAACATTTAAATGTAATCTTTTTAGTTTTATTCATTTAATTTTTTTAAAAGCTAGTAAGTTGTTTGGAAGTGACTGCTACATCATTGTATTTGATGTGCAAGATAAAGATTAGACAATATTTTAACTTGTATTAAGTAGAGGGACGGGAAGGAGGGTACTGTATTATGTTTATATGATAAATCTGATGCGCATGTGCAAGCACAAATGTGTGCACACACAACAAACTCATGTATGTGCACACACTTTTAAATGAACATATAACTATGTATTTATTTTGTTACGAAGATCAATATGAAAGTTTGTTTTCATTATTAACCCTATCATGACGGGACCAGAATTTTCTGTGATGTACTTATTACGCAACAGTCTAGCCTTTCTGATAGGGTGTGTGCTGTGTACAGCAGGCCCATCCACTTGCTAGAGCGAGTCATGATGCGTATACATGTCATACATCATTATGGTATGACAGCTAAGCTGTACCCGTCACTAAGGGGTTAGTAGCACAGGTTGCAGTTTTTTTTAATAGTTTGATTGTGGCAGTGTAATATGTGAAACCTGTTTTAGTATTATGAAAGAGTTCAATGCAAATTAGACTCCAAAATGATACTTTAAAACTGCTTTGGTTTACTGAAATGATTTGAATGTGTTTGATTTTGTGTTTTAATTCTTATACTGCAAAAGCTTGATTAACTTTCCTGTACCCTAGATGTTTTGTTCTCAGTGGATATATGTGTATGTATGTGTTGTGTATTGTAATGTGTTTGTGTACGAATGTGCATATCTGTATAACAATATTAGGCCATTAAAAATGTACAGATTTTTGGATGGAGTAAAAGCATATGATGAGGAAAGACAGTTGGCACATGCAACAAATTTATAGTCATGAGCATATCCACCCAATATTACTCAGGCAATTACTAACATATTTATCTCAATAAGTATCTGTGGGTAAATATTAGTAGATGTATTTATTTTAGATTTCACATTTTCACTTGGTACTTGCAGTAAAAGAACTAACCTGAGTTTGTAAATATTTAACAAATAATGAAATGTTGACCTTTGATTTGTTCTGACAACCGCACAAAAATTACTAAAGTGCAGATTCATCATTTTGTTTTTTATCAGAAATTAACATAAGATGTAACAAAAGGGAGAATTCATAATCATAAATTGAGATGAATTGCAATAAATACTGTTTCCTAAATGAACAAGTAAACACAAGCCAAAGCAGACTGTTACCATTGTATGACTACAAACAAATCTTTATTTCTCTGGCTCACATAAACTGAGCTTCCAACTTTCACTGTACATGTTTAAGGTTTTGAAAGAGTGCAATGATATATTTAAAATATCAAGTTACCTGTATAATGTACTTTCAAAACAAATAATAAAAGCAATGTTCACTCCAGAAAAAGTGTAAATAATTTGGAATATTATACTAGTTATACATTTCACTCTTTTCTCTTGTTCTTTTTGTAACGAGGAGACCATTTTCATGTTTGAATTGAGTGACCCATACTCCATCTTTAATTGTTCAATAGATTTTATATGTGATCAGTGTTTACATTGATGGTATAATAATGGTAAAGCTAATAATAATATTATTATTACCATCATAATTGTTTTTATTATTATTATTATTATTATTATTATTATTATTATTATTATTATTATTATTATTATTATTATTATTGAAATCATTACTGCTATTATTATTGATATTGTTGTTATTATTTTTTATTCTTATACTTTTCTTTCTTTAATTATCATTGTGATGATTATGATTATGATTATGATTATGATTATGATAATAAATATTAATGATATCGATGATGATAATGATGATGATACTAGTGATAATAATAATAATAATAATAATAATAATAATAATAATAATAATAATAATAATAATAATAATAATAATAATAATAATAATAATGATAATATTAATAATAATAATAATAATGATAATGATAATAATGAAAATAATAAGAATTTTAATAATGATAATTATTATTGTTATTATTATTATGATGATTATTATTGTTATTGTTGTTGTTATTATTATTATTATTATTATTATTATTATTATTATTATTATTATTATTATTATTATTATTATTATTATTATTATTATTATTATTATTATTATTATTATTATTAATATTATTATTATTGAAATTAATATTATTATTATTATTATCATTATCTTCATCATCATCATCAACATCATCATCATAATTATCATTATTACTGTAAGACATCCACCTTTTATGTTCATTTAGTAAGTTATTACGAATTTATTGTATGCTAACCTTAGAACTAAAAGTTGATATAAGGTAAATTTGTAAATATGTGATATTACATGTGGTCTTCAATATATTTTTATGCTTTAGGGAAAATGCTAATATAGAAGCATTCATGTAAAGGACAGTGATGGCAGGTAAGTTTATTATATTATCATTTATTATTTTCTTGATTTATATTTAACAAACAAATATGTGATAAACCTGTGAACAAGATCAAGGACTTACCATATCAGTTTTAGTTTGTGGGCAATAATTTTAAGATCTAACAGATACAAACTATCTGTAATCCAGATTAGGAGAAAATTAAACATTAAAATATGATATCCTATATATAATGAGTGTTGGTATGAGTGCTTGCCATTTATGGTTGTGCCTTATTTATGTAGGGGCTTTATGGTATTACTGGCTTTTATGCATTCACCCATATTTTTTGGTCATGTGTCACTGATGGTGTCAGTTTATGTGAAGTAAATATGTAAGACAAAGTGTGTCTGCATTTTTGTGGGCAGCTTGAGTAATGACCTAATACAAGCATATTTACTACATGTATTAAAATTGTTTCCATTCTTATTCTTATTTTGTTTTTGTTTCTCCTGCCTTTATGCTTTATTTTTATCAGTGACAAAAAGCACTGCATTTGCAAACTTCGTAAATCAGTGTGAACTCATCACATGTAAAGTAATGTTTGTAGAAATATAGTAAACAATGTTTGCAGTCTTTCCTTCATATCCTGTTCTAATGATATGCAACACCAGATATGTTTTCATGTATGAACATAAAATGGAAAGAGAAAGTAAATTTTAAATACAGAGACTGATTGCCATCTGGTTGGGTTACAGTAGCATAACAGATCATGTAAAATGCATTGGGTATGATGGTTCCAGTAGCTTAACAAATGATGTAAAATGCATTGGATATCATAAACCAATAAGTGTGTTCCTCTATGACTAAAGAGAAGACTAGGATAAATTTTATAAATACAAGGTGTCAACCAAGTGCATCAGATTTTTATAACCATAAAAGGATGTGTAATTCTGAATAAAAATCTTCATATTTTCAGATTTAAATGTTTTTACAAGGTATGATGGAGATGGCAGGATCAAGTTAGGAGACAGAAAATATGCATCATTTCCCTCTTCTTTTTCTTCATGCCAATTCTACCATCTGCAATATACTTACTATACAAAATTTATGAAACTTGCCTTGTGCCAAAAGTAGTCCTAAATGACATGTGTGCTCTGAAGATTTTTTTCTTGGAATCATTTATTCCTTCTTATGATATACCTCATGGAGTGTCACACAAGTTGTCATATGCTATTGGGCAGGGACCTTGTGCAACACAAAGAGCTGGTAGGCAACAGTTTCCAGCTCTAGGTCAAACTAGTTAAAAGCTTCCAACCATGCTTTTTATGCACAAAATGGACCTTGAAGAGTTAGATGAACCAAATGAATTTTTGAACTGTTGCCAAACAACTTATAGTACTTTAGCTTCCTCGTTCTTGAAGCACTTCCTGTGTGTAGTGATGCTCTCTTTATAGCAAGTAAAAATGAGTTACAGCAACAGGGAAATATTACAAAACCAATTATCAATATTTTTGACCCGGATGGGCACACTGTTTTCCGGGATCACTTTACCGAAAAGTTCTTCATCAATTGGACTTCTTGATAATGTGATTACTCACATCAGAAATCAGTTTTGGCTGCCTCTGAAACAAATCAGAAAAGCAGAAATCTAGACCTGGACAAACACACAAGTCAACGAAATGGCTGGGGAAACAATGGATGATAAACATGTATACAGAATTCCTGTTTTTCTGATCTGATCTCCAACTGCATTAACTTCAACTACCCTTAAAAATTGTGGACCCTGAAGGGCAACTTGTGTTTTTTTCTATTCTTTTTTTCCAAGCTGAAGACCTTTTATTTTTGCCCGTGTACTGGCAAAACTTAAGAAAAACATCTTATGTACCTGCCTAATTATAAAGTAAAAACAAAATAAATAAAATGTGTTTTACATACAACCTGTTTCTTACACTAGCATCAATAATGTTCATACTTCTCAGTTAAATCTAGATTCGCACATTCAACAAATTGTATTCCACACTGCTGGCAGCCCCACTCTTTTGTTATGGCTGACTTCTTGGGAAATAAGACAAACCCAGCATGGGCTATTCCTGTAGCCTTTCTTCAGCTTCGTCTACTTTTCCCTGAAGTACCACTGGGAAGTTCTGCATGGCTTCAGGATCCAGACCATCTGTATAGTGCCTACACTCAGTATGTATTGTTTGCCATAATGGTATTTGTACTGTTCAAAATATGTGCTCTAAATGTGCTGAATGGATAGTTCCATAAATACCAGCAATGAAAACAAGACACTAAAGCCAAGAGAATTTAGTCCACCAGTAAGGCAACCACATCTTGCCCGTTCATGTTTTTCGTATGGAGATAATTTTTTTCAATGACTCTGCAGCCTTTTTTTAGGTATCTAAAGGCCCGCAGCATACATATTTTCTGATATGGTAACTGAAAAGCTAGCATATGTAGAAAATCATCTACCTACTAACCAGTCTTTACTCATCCTTCAGGTGTAAGCCCCCCTTCCAACCTCGCCATCGAGCAGAGTTTGCATTAATTCTAAGCCAATGTGTGGGTTAGGGGTAACTGGGGGCAAGTGAGGTTCAAGGATATCTTAGTCTTAGCTCAACGTGCTGTCACTTTCAGCCCTCCCTCCACAGTTAAATGTTGGTGGCCACCTTAGAATGTT
>NW_020869768.1:197216-209716 GCF_003789085.1 Penaeus vannamei | reverse complement strand
AAACTTGTAAATAACGTCTTTAGCATTGTATAACGGCTTGCTCTTCAAGATGACAGTAGCAGAATTTTTCGGGTGTGGGCTAATCGCCTTTGGACCTTCTCTAGCGATGTTTGGACTTACGATAGCCACAGACCCCATTCGGACTATAATGCTGGTCGCCAGGTGAATTTCTCTTGGTTTATGTTTGATACATAGTTTGCTGTTTGTTGGGTTATGGGGTAGATATCAAACAAGGGTGAAGGTAATTTCTTGGATAATTTCGTCAGAATTTATTTTTAAGCATTTTATACAGTTTTTTTTATATTCAGCTATGGAATAGATTTAGGTGAAAAATTGAGAAGGAAAGCAGGTAAATTCCTAGTTTCAACCAGTTTCTAACTTTCCAAACATTTTTTGGTACAGGTAAATTTCCAGCCAGCCTTCTTTTATTTGAAAAATAATATATGTAAATAATAGAGCAAGTGATTCTAAGAAACTTATCCTCTATGAACTCCAACTGCAACTCAATAATAACAAAGTTATTGGACATGCAAGTGTCTTAGAGCCCATTATGAAAAACTCAATATTTTAGAAATTGCCATCTGATATCCTTTACATATATTGTGTTTATCAGATACTCATTACTTGTTGTTATTATTACCCAGGGCAGTAGACTACTTAAGGAGATGATATGGAGACTATGCAAGGAAAACAATTTATTGCCATCTTGATACAATATATCAAATGGCAAATCTATACTGTGGAAAAAAAAAACATTTATGTAAAAAAAATGATAATAGGGAGGCAATGACACCACAAATATGTGTTCATGTGGGCTGGGTCTAGAAGCCACACACCGGGGAAAATTGGCACTCAAGTAAACTTTTTGCCAGGAGCAAGGCACCAAATTCATTATCACCATTGGGGAGCTGCATTTCCACATACATGGGTCCCTTATGGTGAGCTGCTAGGCAGGGATGACCACACCCCACAACAGGTTAGGGGGAATGGTACCAGTCTGCCAGATGGCAGCCAGGACAGCATGCAAACCCTGCCCCATAGGTTCACTACCATTCTTTAAGGGGCCGTTGCACTGAATTTTCGACAAATTAAAAAAAATACTCAAAAATTTGAAAAAAAAATGTAATCTAGTAGGTTTTGGCAGTCCCGTGACTTATTATTTCTACTAAATACGTTAAAATAAAGGAGTTGGGCTGGATGAAAGTCATTTTCTATGAAATGGCCTACGACTTCCTCAAGATTCCTGATAAATTGTTCATTGTCCCTTCTCATCCAATGGGTTAATTAATGAAATAGATAATAGGAAATATACATGTGACCTACCTTTGATTAAGATCATGAGAGACTGAGACTAAGTCCTCATTACTCTAGACAACAAAGGGGGTACTCCTGAAAATCCATAAACATCACTGCTTGATACAAAGACTTTCCTTACCCGAGGGCTTTGCCTCTGGACCTCCACTCAATCACTGTATCTCCCTATCTGGGAAATCTGCCTCTGGGCCCTCATTGATTGCTTTGAGATTAGTCCGTCTGCAAAGCATTTTGCTATTTTCTTCTTTTCTGGTGTCATTCTTTGCCCATGCAGATTTCTCATTAGAGTGTAATTTTTACGTCTCTTTGACAGTGTCCTTAGATTTTCCCTGTCATAGTGCAGTCATTTTGTAAATATATACCTTAGGATTTAATAAATTTGCTGTTTTTATTGTGAATATTATTCCAATATTTTACAAAAAAAAAACTTAATTTACAGAATTTCTTGTTTAATTAGCACATGAGTATTTGAAATAATGTCCAGTAAACATTATTTAAAACCATTTTCTTTCTGTTTTCCCTAGTGCTATCCTTTTGTCCTGCCAAACCAGTTGTAACCTCATGCAACCGAGACAAGCGGTATTTTCCCTTCTACCTCTATCTAACTTTATCTTCATAAAATGCGCTAGTGAAATTATGCAGTGGCCTCTGAGCCTTACATGCTGACACTCTCACAGTCTCTCTCACTCACTTTCTGTATTTTCTCTTGCTAGATTGTAATGTCAAAGATGATTGTGTGATATAAACTAGGCAAAAGATTGCATGTGTCTTCCTTTTTAAGCGGTGGCACCAAATAATTTAATTCAAATCACAATTTTACTATTTTTATTTGTTTCTTGATTTTTGAAAGAGGTAAATGGCTCTAGTAATTTCATAATGTCAAACTTCATGCAAAACAGAAATAATATTTTTGTACTAATTTGGGTGGGATGTTCTTTAAAACCTAATGGCAGTAATAAATACTATGCTGGCATTAATACTAAGTTTATTACACTTTTTCCAAAAAAATGAAAACAGGTTTAGGCTGCCTTTGGGAGGCTGTAATTGAAGAACTAATGGTATTAAAGCCATAAAACCATGTCTTTATTAAAGCCATTGGCCTGCCCTTGCCATATCATATGTGTTTCAGAATTAAATAAAATCATGCTGTTATATACTTTGTTACGAGGGATTTGATTAACAAAGTACTATTTAAGTTGTAATGGATATGATACTGCTTTTTAAATATTTGTAATTCAAATACATTTTTCTTAAAAAATTTATTGTAATTAGTATTTTTTGTTAATCAATTTGAATTGTACATGCATTTTACACTTTGTACAAAATCTCAGTGAGATTTATATTTTCATTTTCAGTGCATTCTTCTGGTTGCTGGCACTGCTCTTCTCATCAATATTGTATACAGCAGTAGTACAACTACAAGATTACTTGGCATTTGGGGTAGTCTTTTCTGTTTTATTTCAAGAGTTATTTAGGTAAGTATTCCTACAGGTTTGATTTCACACCATGGGAACTATATTATGTCAGTGGTATTGTACAGTGCTATTTAGTGCATATTGATGATGCAAGAAGTATTTAATAATTTTTCTGTGACTTTATTTTACTAGTGAAAAGAATCAAAACATTGATCTCGTTACTTAAGAAGAAAAGGAAAAATAGATAGTTGGCAAACAGATTTATTGAGATGAAATTGCAGCATTTTTTAATACTTTTGATTGAAAACTAATTAAAACAAATTACCGAATCTAGAAAAAGAGTCAGTTTGCCATTTGATGATTAATCCTTCACTAGAGGTAAACTTCAGCATATTTGACTGTGATGGTTGTTAAGTGTGATATATGGTTTACCATTCACCATATGTTTTTTTTTTTTCTGTCAAATTTCCCATGAAATAGGAACTCTGTATCAATTTATAGTGATCTGTAAACAATAAAAAGATTCATGTCTTCCAAAATTGTGGCTTGAACAAATCTTCACTGTAAATATTTGGCAGCGACTTAGTGACATTACTATTATATAAAGTAAATGCATAAAGATTTTCAACACTTAAGGATCTTCAAACCTAAAGGCCCAAATGTCAAATGATGATACTAGTTATATATATCATGGGTACATAATCTAATGCAAGGACTCTTCCGTGCATGATCAGTTATTTTGTTAATTTTTTTTGGCAATAAGGTTTTAGGCATCAGTTTTGGAATTAATAGCACCTTATTTTTTGGGAGGTGTGTAACAAAATAGTTTTTAAAAATGCCTACTTTTTCAGATTTTTGTGGTTCTTGCTGATACAAAAAGCTGAAGGAGGTTTAAAGAAAGTCAGTGATGGTAACATGCAGATTGTTGAGAATAAACACATTTTGGCTTATGGTAAGTACAAAATGATCACTTATATAACTTTTTTCTCTCGATATGAGTTGTTGCTAATTATTCTAAGAGTTTAGTTGTTGTAGTTAATCTAATATTTGCACACAATTGTAACTACCATCCACAACACTGTTTATTTTGAACTTGCACCAATGGCAATTTTTTCTTTATAGCTTAAAGAATATTATTTTATGCATTTGATTTGTTATGCATTAAATTATATTCTTTGAATTACAAAGAAAAAAAATCTGCATTTGGTGTAATATTTGTATAAAATTATATTTTTTAAATTATGGAGATAAAAAAACTGATGGTATAATATTTGCATAGAATTATATTCTTTAAATTACAAATCTGCCTTTGGTGTAATATTTGCATAAAATTATATTATTTAAACTACAAAGAAAAAATCTACCTTTTATGTAATATTTGCATTAAATTATTTTCTTAACAAAAAATCTGCCCTTAGTGTAATATTTACATAGAATTATATTCTTTAGAATACAAAGAAAAAATCTAGTTTTGGTGTGATATTTGCCAAACTTTGGACAAACATAGGATGAAAATTGGCTAAGGTCTGCTGTTATGGTAAAAGGATTAGAAGGAATGATTTTCCACACCCAAGAATATTGGCTGGTTTATTAAAATTGTGTAAGGCCCAACCCAATGAATATTCATATATACCGACATGGATATACAGAGAAATAAATGTATATCTATCAGTCTAGACATGCATATCTACCAGATAGATAGATAGATAAATGTATATTGATCATATAGATAAACATTTATGCATTTATTTCTGTGCATGTGAATGTCTGTATAAATGAATATTCATTGGATCAGTTTTAACAGTTAAAGTTCAGAACAATACCAAAATAGTGGGTGGGTGGCAGTGAGGGACAAGACAAGGAGGTGCAGTGATGCTTACTATATCTTATACTGTGATTCGGGAGGGTGTTAGGATAGTGAAGTACCTGTAATCAACTAAAATGAGGGGATGAAATGGTCTGAGTGTATATGGAAGAATAGCTTAGGTTTTCTTTTTTTTTTAATCTTATCTTACCTTAATTTTTATTTTTAAATCTTATAATAATCTTCTCTCAATTTGACAGAACAACATATTTTTTTTTAGCTCCTGTTGTATTGATGCGATTATCAATTAATTCTGCCCGCCTGTTAGGGGTTAAAGTAATCCTTCTCTTTTCAATCTGCAGTGTCTGGCTTGGGCTTCGGAATGATTTCTGGTGCCTTCTCTCTTGTGAATGTACTAGCTGATATGACAGGACCAGGAACCATTGGCATGAAAGGTGACCCCAAAAACTTCTTCATCGCCTCGGCTGTTACAAGTCTTGCGTTCATCCTGCTCCATGTCTTCTGGGGGATCCTGTTTTTCAATGCCCTCCATCGCCGAGCTTATCTGCAGCTGGCTTATGTTATCCTGTGCCATATGCTAGCCTCCTGTATAGTAAGTGTGTTACTTTTTTGTATGTTATTTATTATTACATTGTGATTCAGCATGCAAGAAAGAATTTTTACTTGTTAATCTATTTATTCTTCTTTTTTATTCTTATAATAATAATTATTATTTTTTATTTCATCTAATTTTTCACTACTTTTTATATTGATTACTTCTGTTTTTTCATATGTGGAGGGTCAGTGTAATGTAATAGTTATTAGGGCATTTATTCTAGATTATAGACAAACCAGTTACAGTTTCTTCCTAACTCCTTTTCTTTCCTTTTATTCTTCCTTACAGACGCTCATGAACCCCATCTATTCTGTCACCATTCCAACTATCTGGATTCTAACAATACTGTCTGGGGTGCTGGCCTTCATTGTTGCTGGTGGTTCACACAGAACCATCCAGTCTGCCTTCCGAGGCCGTCCGCAGGTTCTACAGGTCAATGCTGATGCAACTGGCAATTTCACGCAAGTTGGAGGAATGTGAGACCCCACCCCAAGGATCTCTTACCTAGGACCTATAACCTTACACCTCTAGGAGAAGCGTCCTCTTATATTTTGTGAAACAAGGAGGATGTGAATTTTGTATTTCAGATTTTGTGGGCAGCAAAGTTAAAATGAGAAGTAGCTGTCCTTAACAACATATTTTGAGATGCTCTAGAGGGTTGAGAGTCAGTTTGTGGTGTAACACCAAAGAAAGGATTACTTTCTAGTGTCAGAACTGCTCCCTGAATAGAAAGGATGTTTAATAATTTGCATAAATAAAATTGTTTGGATATTTGCACTGAGTAATTGCTAAACTAGAAACTGTTTTTAAAACTAATTTACTACTGTTGTGATATTTCCAAAGGTATGTAATATTAAGATGACTTATTTATATAATTTGTCTTTTTCTAGGTAGGGGTATATACTTTCTGTAAGTCTTGAATTTTTGGTCATTGTTTCTTATTCTGTTGGGACATTGATTAATTTGGTGACTACAGAATTAACAATTAATTTTGTTTTATGAGGAAATGGTAGACAATATTGAGAAAAAGATGATGTGTCATAAGTGTTATTTTGTGATGGGGACTACATTATTATAGAAAATGTTTTAAAGGACTTTCTAAAATATAATTTTTACCAATTTTCTAAAATGTTAGAAATGTACATTCTCTTTTGTTATCAGAATATGTCACTGGCATTTTGGTTAGAGTTGTTAACCTATTTATACATGTCCTATCCACTGTGAGGTTAGTTTATTAATTTTGTTTATTTAGAGATGGCTGCATGAATGCTTAGTCATCATACAGGCAATTACTAGGGTCACCTGATTTCAACTGTTTACCCCATTCCTTGACAGATTTAAAGAAAGGTTAATATTTTTATTGATTTTGTTATTGTTTATTGAATTTATAGTGATTAAATGTTTGTAAGACTAATAAGTAATTAAATAATTGTAACGATAATGCTAGAAATGAAAAGTTTATTCCCTAAAACCCAAGAAATATGGTAAATAGATACGATCAGATAGATCTAGTAACTGATTCTTTGGTAACAAGGTGATTGTGAAGCCAAATCAAAGCAAAGCTACAGTGGACAGGGCATATATCTTTGTCAATGGGTTACTAGAAAATTAGAAAAGATGCAACTGGACAGTCTAATTGAAAATAATTGTAATAATATGACAGTTGTCAAAATCTTAGGGTTGTATTTGCATAAGTAATACAGAATACCTCCTCTCCTATTTTTTATGTAATATGTGATTTTTATGCTAATAGCTTTGTATAAAGTTGTTAGTGGTGGCTTCAAAATGAGTTAGATTTGAAAGGAGTATTCAGTGCTTGTTCACCATATTTTGGTTACTCAGCCATGTAAAAGGTTAATAGATCTGGCAATTGTTTGGAAATATTTTTAATTTGAGGAGAGAAAGACTTCAGTGCTTATGATTAATGTAAGTTCATATAAAGTGAAAATAATTGAACAGTATATCAGTGGAGTAAGTAGCGAAATACAAGAGAGAAAGTTACTTTAACATAAAAGGGAATATTGAAAGGAGCTTAGTTCTGTTTTGAATTGGAAGTATTTTATTTGAATATTTGTTACGCTGGAGAGTGTAGATTTTAAACTTCATAATCTGAAAGAATGCTTTTACTTTTTTTTTTTTTTTTTTTTTTTTTTTTTTTTTTTTTTCATTTGCATTTCCATTTACTATGAAGGGAATAGTAAGTGCCACTTTTTCCTAAAATAAGTTCTGTACAATTTGATGTATGTGTACTTACATACTTTTTGAAAATATCTATGCTTATATACAATAGAGAAGTTTGAAGCTTTATGTAATTTTTATTATAATGTGTTTGATTATTTACCAAGAGAACGTTTGCAATTATGCATTCCATGAAATGGATTCTCATGAATGAAAAACTTCTTAACTCAGTTCAAGCTCATGGGACTTAAAGATATTTGGTAAATGCTTTCTAACATTTTCTGTGGAAGCTAATCTAATGCTAGGTAACTGAAGATATCAGTTTTTATTAACATTAATAGCTGCATAATTCATCACAATGAAATTGTTAAACAGTTTAAGAAAGAATAAATAATGTGCAGAAGGATATTCTGGAGGAGTTCATATTTCATTGGGAAAGTCATGTTTAAAGGTTGTAAATCAGTAGTGAAAGCTGTGAGGAGTTGCCAATTGGTCCACAGTGCTGTATTTTTTAACTTGAATGTGAGTACATCTCTCAATTTCAACTATTTTTTTATGAGAGGAGTAGAATAGTTACCATTCATAATAGTCAAGTGAAGTTACTTGCATATCAATTTGCTTTGTGGGAATCCATACCTGATTTTATATGCATTCGAGTTTCAAAGCCATATAGTATAGTGATAAGGTTTAACATTTTTATTATTTATAAATGATCATTTTCTATTGAAAAGCAAATTTATGATATGATGCATTTAGTTAATCACATTTTTTATAATTTGAAAAGGAATTTAACAGTGTATTTATGTATTGAAAAATAGTTTCTTTGACAACTTTAAGTATGTATCACAAAGGTTGAAAGATTGTCTGGGTGTTTGTCGTGCTAACATGTTATTAACAGAATATTCCTTGCAGCAGTTTAATTAATAATCCTCTTATTCTCCTGTGGATAAGTTTAAGGTTTTGATATTGAGAATATTCTACAGGAGATAAGCTATTTGAAAAATTAAGTTTGGCCCAAAATTAACTGAAGGTAGGTTCCTTTGTCAAAAATGGTTCCTGAAGTTGACAAGTTACCCTGCAAGTTATGGAGGAGTCAAAACAGGGAAAATACAGTGTATGGCGATTCATATTTCTATCTTGATAATGAATGAATAAGTTATTGCAAGATCTTCCCTCAAACTTTTCAGTAATTGTATTATGGGAATATGACTTTCATATTAAGATATATTGTATGTATTTGTAAATAAAAATGTTTGTAACATGAAAGCTTACTCTAAAAGGTCGTTAGTGTGGTTTCCATTGCCCTGGTTCTGTTGTTATAGAAAGATTAATATATGACTGCATTCAAACAGTTTCAAAATCAGTCAAAAATTAGTCAAATTATGTATTGGTTACAATAATAAAGCAGTCTAGCCAAAACAGTGAATGGTAACAGTATGTGTTCAGTTTGAATTAAATACTGTATATTCGAATTTGGCAGCACAGTCTATTTTACTCAACAAGCATTTCCCATTACCATACTTGTGAACTTGTGTATTAACTACTGGCACATTGAATCACATTTGAGATTGCATCAATTTTGTAGTGATGGAAAATTGTAGTAATTTTACTTGAGCAAGTATTGAAACAATATAAAACCTCTTGTGTCTTATCAGCAGATGCACTTGTTCTAGACCGCAGCGTGTGGCATCTGATTAAAATACTTTAGCTTTATATCTGGAACATTCTAAATCCAGATAGTCCAATCTCTACCACTTCTCCGATACCAGCCTATTCCTCCCCCTCACTTTACATGTTGCACGAGACAACCTAACCGTTCTACTCCATCTTCGCCTTCCACAATCTCTACTACACCCTCCTTTTCCTCTTCTTGAACGTCTAGCCCCTCTTCTCCTCACAAGAGATTCTTTGTTTCTCACCCCCCCCCCCAGGAAGTCAAAGACATTCAAATATTCCTAGACATGACCCAAGAAAATTTTCCGATCCCTCATCCACCCTCCAATCCTGCTACCGGCAAGTTACCCGTACCCCTCTTCCTCCTACTCTTTCCCAACAAACTCCATCCTCTCCTCCTCACTGTCCACTATTCCCTTTTTGTTCTCCAATATCCTTACCTATTCCTGCCTTTTGTGATAGGTCCTTGCGCCAGATCATGGGGTACTGTTGGCGGGACCACTTGTCAAACCAACGGTTGCCAACTCAGGCTCACTTCCCACGGTGATCTTGCTCACCAGGTCGTCTGTGTATGAGACAGTACTGGGTGGAAGAGGCCTGTGGGATGACCTCGGAAGTCGTGGCTTGGGCTGATCGATCAAACCTGTCATGAGCTCGAGATGGGCCGAGTCCCTGCCTAGCGGCTTGCCATGAGGGAACCATGTAAGTGTAAACAAAAGGTGGATGCAGCTATGCGCCCCCGTCGGCGTTAGCTCCCTGATGATGATGATGACCAGAGTATTATACCATAGTGATATATGATCTTAGATGCCTAGAAGATTTATTTGTTTCAACCAATAACCATATCAGGAACAGGATTCTTTTTCTAATTATCTCCTGACGGTGAATGAATGCAGTCTATACCCGCAGCCATGTACCTACACTCACCCACTGCACGTGTGGACTAAGAAGAAAAAAAAAAAAACATGCGCGCGCACACACACACACACACACACACACACACACACACACACACACACACACACACACGCACACGCACGCACGCACGCACGCACGCACGCACGCACGCACGCACGCACGCACGCACGCACGCACGCACGCACGCACGCACGCACGCACGCACGCACGCAGACACTAAATGCACTTTGTTAAAACAACCGATCACGGATTAGCACTTTAGAAATGTAATAAGAGAGGAACTGCAATCGCTAGTTATTAAAAAAAAAAAAAAAAAATTGAATTAGCATACCGGAAGATGTTCAAGCGTTTTAATTTATCGGGGATATATGTATTTATTTGTATTATTTTGTACATCGTAGTATGGATCCATGGCTGCCTCTGACTGCAGTGGAGGTCAAGACATAGCATTTATGTCAAACATAACATCCTTGTTGCTCTGTCAAAGCCTGTTCTTAGAATTCGCAGTATGACTTGACCAAACTACACTTGTGTATTAGCAATCGTTCATAGTAATAAATTTTCGGACCGGAATTGTCTGCAGAACGTTATTTTCATAGCAGAGTATATTGTGTAAATATGCTGCAATTTGAGTACTGTAGGCAGGGCTGGATTTCTACGGAAATTCGTCTGCTAAACAAAAGACGACCAACGAATAGTGATGTTACTACGGATTTTTTCTCCGTAGTCTTTTTTTATATATTTTTTTTATGATACAGATGGTCTGATGCAAATGAAAAGTATTCTAATTAATAATGAAATATTTCCCCTGTTCAAATAAATCGAACATAAAAATTCCTTACGCCATCTTGGTATGAACTGATGAGATGTGGCAGACCGAACGATGACGCTTCAGCTGGGTATTCCAGCTGGGCATCACCATAGGCAGAGGCACAGTTGCATAGAGTGACTTTAAACCTTCAGCCTTCCAACACACTCACTATGAATCGTCGCATACGTTTGAGATAAGTTTACAGGTTAAATGTCGTATTTTCTAAATTTATACATCTAGTACATTTCCTGTAAAATGATGCGGGTGCATTTTAAGTTGTTGAATTGTACATTATTGGCTTAATAATGTATTTATTATATAGTGTTTTATGCAGTGCAATAAACAAGAAAGTATCGCTAGGAATCCTATAATCATTAGTCACTGACCCTAGGCACTGTAACTGTAATCTAATATTCATCTGTATATGGTAGGGTATGGTTTAATTTTATTATATATATCCGTTTTCAGTATCGACTAATTTTTAGAAATCGGCAGAAATGCTGCTATGACTGTAGGCTGGTTCCTTTTTTATATAGTTGCAGATAAGGGCAATATAAATATCTTATCTTCCATCAAACTTGCAAAAGCTGAGAGTATTTTTAATACTAAGTATTTATAAATGTATACTGAATGTGAGGATTTAATTCATACATTCTTATTTTCTTTAAATAGATTAAGGAAACCACTCCTAAATGTTTATTGCTTACATTGCAGACAGGTGCCGTAAAGAGACTGCCTTTACTCTTTAAAAGGCATGCTGATAATTGTAAAGGGGGGTATTATCTTTGGAAATTTTAGAAAATCTAAAATAGACAAAGAAGGTAACGTATAGGATTATTAACATGCTGAGTCCTCTCCACACACTATCTTTCCGACTCGACCAGCCACTCTTCTGTAAAAGGTCCAGGACTGGTACTACCTGTCTACCCGCCACAAATCTCTCATGTTTTGATGTCCAACCATGTCGGAATCCCCGGCAATGAATAAGCACGCTCCACCACAATGTCCACATCACACCAATCCAGTTTCTTACGTATTCCAGCCACAGATTATTATCTTTACTCTTAAGACCTTCCTTTATGGCTGATGGCAATATTTCTGGCCAGGTCTTCTAATTAATAAATTACTTACTGTAAAACTCAATCTCCTCCTGGGTAGCTCCATTTCATCTGAACCGCTCGCCTATTATTCCCTATGTTATGATTCTCTTTCAGTTCCACACATTCTGTTTCCTGACCAAGCTTTACTGCAGCCCGTATATCTACTTTCCTTCACCTATCCTCCCTTTACCAACCTATTAGACATCTTACGGAATCCCACAATTTCGGCTTTGGCAGCCTATTCTCCTTCCTCACACGCATATATAAACTGCACTTGATCTATTCCCTTCTTGATTATTCCTGTCTTAAATCATTCACTTATCCTCTCCACCGTTAATCATCTTCGCCCTGCCCAATATCATCCTACTGCTGTACGACTGTTAACGTATAGCACCTTATTATTAACTCACCTCCCCCCCCCTCTTTACCCTTCCCATTACTAAGCATTCCTTAGTGTGCTGCATGACCTGCTATGTCTAGCACATTCATTTTGCCGTAAAACCATTACCCACTAACCATCATCTTTCCGAAATCAAAAAGGAGCATTCGCGTTCCATGGTCGCTATTGATTTTCTATTAAGGGTCCTTGAGGATAACGTCTAATATGTTGACCTCCTTCACAAGGAAGAAAATTTCAACAGACCATATCATATACTGAAATTGTTTATGC
>NW_020869768.1:179716-182216 GCF_003789085.1 Penaeus vannamei | reverse complement strand
AATCGGAATATCAGTTGTGGTATTCATGGCGGGGGGGTTGAGATATTGGTGTCACGGGCGTAGTGCGCCGAAAACACCTGGTTTGGCTCAACAGTCTGACAACTACCCACACTGGCCACCCCTCCTCTCTCCGTCTCGCCTTCTCTCCCCTCTCTGTCTCTCTACCTGTGTTCATGTTTCTCTGCCGTTGCCTGTCTATATCTTCGTCTCTCTCTCTCTCTCTCTCTCTCTCTCTCTCTCTCTCTCTCTCTCTCTCTCTCTCTCTCTCTCTCTTCTCTCTCTCTCTCTCTCTCTCTCTCTCTCTCTCTCTCTCTCTCTCCATTAGCACAGTTATTTTACTGTGCTAGTGTATACTTCGTCTGATTTTTTCCACTTCTTGTTCTTACAAGGATAAAAAAAATGGTAATTTATGAAATTCTTAAAAAAACTGGTTTCAGGTCCCCTGATACTTGCGGACCAAAGTGCCATGCTATTTTTTTCTGGGGAGTCGAACGTGAAGACGCGCAGTCTATAGCAATTTCCGGTTAACCTCTGTCGGAGCGAGTAATTCTCAGTGCATTTTGCTCTTTGACCTCCACTCGGCTTCTCTATGAATTGACCTCTGACCCCTAAAGTCGATTCATGTGATGCTGATTAAATATGTAGTTAATTGGATGCGTGTGGCATGTGATTTCATAAACGTTAATTGCGGACTCGTTAACTCATTTACTGGATTTCTAACGGACCTCCATGACTGCTGTCTTACCCTTCTGGATACATGCTTCTTGAATTCGTTACCTCCCAGTATCATTTGGGATTTTATTTACTTTAATCTATTCAACTGTATATCTTTATTTGCCAGAAAGTTTTGTATAAATGCCACATGTCTTTCACAACCACACGATGGAATTCCAGGTTTCCTGTTTGGCCATTCTTTTATGTCGCCGCGAGAAACAGCGTTCGGCGTGGGGGAATCCGGTGGCATGCGCGTACTAGACAATCAGCTACATCATGTTATTTTGAAATATGGGCAACGAACTTGTAATGAAGCACGCATAGCAAAAAAGGCTGTCCAATTGTTACAAAAATTAATATATTTTTAAAAGTATTCATAGTGATAAACATAACAGCTTCGGAATGGGCTAAGCTATCGGATGTGAATGTAAACAGTTTGGGCGAACGAAAAGATGTATATTTTCCTTTAAAATGCATTGAGGATTTTTATCGCTGGTGTTTGCATAAACTGATACTTAATTCATCTCCATTTTCTTCTCAGTCTTCATGATGAAAGAGAGGAAGAAAAAGAGAGAAAATGGCAGACCTTTTTATGAAAAAGGAGAAAAAGAAAAAGTGACCTCGCGTGACATTCCTGTAACACCGCTCCAAGTACACCAAGAAAATATGGGCGTGTGATAGGCGTGTCGACACAAACACAGACACACACGCACGTTCACCAGAGTATCCATGAGCGATGGACGGTGCGACGGGGAAGAGACGAGAGCGAAGGAGAGGCGAGGGGAGGGGAGTGGAGGAAGGAGTGAGTTTTTAGGGGAGGGAAGGCCAACCTCCCTCCCACTTCCCCCACCTAGGAGAGGGGAGATGGCCCTGTCAGGTTCCCTCCAGTGGCACACGTGGCTCTGCTGTCAAGATTTATTGGAAGGTCAATTGTCCAGAGGTTTCTCCACCCAACGTCGCCCCCCTGCCAGCTGCCTCGCTCACGGCTGCCAGCCTACCTCAATTTACATCCTCTAAAAAAACACTTTCTTTATTTTATCAATTTAGCTATTCCATCAGCCACTCTTCGCCGACTTTATTATTTTTTAAGGGCTTCCTTTGAAACAATTTCGGCTTGCATGTACTTTGTTATTAGTACGTAAACTTACATTTCGTTAAATCTCGCCACTAAACGCCGTGTCCCCTACTTGACTCAGTTTCATTTCTTGAAATTATGTCAAGGTTGCATTTTTTTCTTGGAAAGTGTATGAATCTCCACGAAAAGACTATGCCACCCGACGAGATAATGCTGGCGGGACTATTTATACAGATATATAAAGTTTGAAATTAATTGAAATGAAGGAAAAAATATACGATGCAGAATTATTTTCCTGTCGCGGCTATGTTTCATTTTATTTCTGCACACGCGTCTTTTTGTTGACATATTAAGTGTGTTATTCTTATTTTCAAAAGCCTGATAAACGCTTAATAAAGTATTTTAGACTTACAAATCCTAAAAATGATAAATAGATATACATGGAAATATATATAACAAAGTTATTTCCTTCGCCAAGACACCTCGACTGCAGAAAAAACGCTGGAGAACGTCGGGGTTTCACTCTCCCCGCCGTCTCCGCTGACCCCCCCCCCCACACACACGCACCTGCACTCGGGGGGGGGGGGTGATGAGTACTTCGAGCGGCGTATCCTCCGAATCTCAAGTACATTCCTTTGCTGTTATTCAGATCTTGAACTACCTTGTGTTTTTTCTCACTTTTTTTTTTACATTCTTACTCTTCATATGGAT
>NW_020869768.1:130072-135072 GCF_003789085.1 Penaeus vannamei | reverse complement strand
AAAAAAAACAAAATCAAAAAGAAAAGACTCCCCGACCTCCTAAGAGGGAATCGCCCCCACAGAGAAAATTGGATACCTCTAACAGAGAGGAATTCCCCGAGCTTGCTAGTGGCAAAACAACAAAAAAGAACTAAAGGGAAAAAGGTTCAAAGTCCACAGCAATGGTCCCCCCAGTAGATGATAATCTTTTCTTTGACGAGAAAGATATGACTCTCCTGTTGAGTGCTGTAGTTTCTGCAGTAGCAACAGCCTTGGGGAGGACCAGTGAGGAGGCGGAGAAAGCAGTGCAGGTCGCCATGACGGCTATGACCCAAACTGTGGCGGCTCTGAAGGGAAGGAAGCTAGAAGCCTCCAAACCGATAACGAGCAGCGCCCCCCTCCCTAAATCCTCGGATGGCATGCTAGCTTCAAAAGAAACATCACATAAAACCCCAGCTAGTCTGTCAGGACAGGCTGAAACTGTGCAGCAGGCCGAGTCTGTACAGCCAAAGTCTCGTCCTCCGACCCGAGGTGACACTTCCAACCTAGGCCCTACACCCCTCGGTAAGGCCTTAACTGGAGTGTCTGACTTAGAGAAAGTTGTACAATCCTCAATCAACGAGGATCTGTATTTATCTGATGCCACCAGCACTGGGGCATCTGAAGCTGAAGCAAGTGACACTGAGTAATCATCATGGCACACAATCTAAGCATACTGCAGTGGAATATCTGTAGCTATAAAAGCAAGAACTCCTTTCTCCAGTCAATTGTGCGAGCAAGGAGCATTGACGTCGTCATGCTCCAGGAGACACTAACAATGGGATCCGTGTGCTTCTCAGGATATCATGCCTTCACCACTCCAAACCTGGATGGTGCTAGAGGCCTGATGACCCTGGTAAAAGAAGCTATCCCTTGCTCCTTAATAGCCAATCCGCCACACTGTGGAGATGGTGTTGAATCTCTTGCTGTTGAGATTCAGCTACCTGGGGGCTCTATAAAAATATATAATATTTATAGCAAACCACTGTGTGAGAGCTTAGATTTAAACCAGGTCTGTGCTACTGCAGCACAAGACCGAGTGATCATAGGGGGAGACTTCAATGCACACATGGCCATGCTGAATCCCCGCAAAAGGCCGAACGCGGCAGGCATTCACATAGCAGAAGTGCTTGAGACATTCCCTGAGATCGCTCTTCTCAACACCAAAGAACCAACGCATGTGAAGGGAGGGGTCCTAGACCTCACCTTTGCCACTGCAACAATGGTGGAGAATTCGGTGGTGTGTCGATGATACGGTTACTAGTGATCACTACGGCATAGTCACCACTAATGGATGCAGGTCCAGCCCAAAGACCACATCACATTCCTAAATGGAAAACTGACAAGGCCAACTGGTTTGCCTTCCAAGAAGGCTTGGCTCGATGTCTGAAAGACAATGAACCCAATAACGATAATGAAAACGTGGATGTGCTAGAGGCAAGGCTAATCCAGGCCATAAACCAGGCAGCCTCACAAACCATTCCCAAAACTCGCCCATGGTCCGGAACTCACAAAGACGCCTGGTACTATAATGACGAGATCAAAGAGGTCAACCACAGGGTTAATATGTGTAGAAAAAAACTTCCGACGGCAAAGATCTCCCGACAATCTGGCCCTGTTGAGGGAAGCTGTTGTGGATGCCAAGGAAACTGCCAACAGAGTAAGGCAGGAAAAATGGCTGGAATGGTGCCAGTCTTTTGGGCACCAGACCAGCCTTACAGAGTTGTGGAAACGGGTCAGGCAAGCGACAAGCCGCCAAGCCCCGAAATGCACTCATCATGACCCACAATCAGAGGCTAACAGATTGGTGCTTGAGTTCTCTGCCAGAACCAGTACCAACAATCTGCCTCCAATGATGAGAGAAAAACAACAAAACCTAAATCCAGAAAGACTTGCTCTCATAAGAGACAAGGCACTCGAAGCTGATGAAACAGATGCCTTGTTCTCTCTTAGGGAACTAAGAAAATCATACAAATCCAGTTCTGGGTCAGCACCGGGATCTGATGGGATCTCTCACCCCATCATTTCGCATCTAGGCCTTGCAGGAGAACTTGCATTCTTACAGGTTATCAACAAATCCTGGCAAACAGCCACGGTGCCCAAGAGCTGGAAACAAGCCACAATAGTTCCCATCCAAAGCCAAAGGAGCCTGGCAAGTACCGTCCCATCTCTCTCTCAGCTGCCTGGGTAAAACAGCTGAGAAGATGGTACTCAACAGGCTCTGATGGAAAACGGGTCCCCCCATGAACACCTGCACGGGTTCACAAGGGGTAAGAGCACTGCTCATGGCATTTCCACACTCTTAAGCACAATCTGCACCTCGCCCGCTGTGGTTGTCTTCCTTGACCTGGAGAAGGCTTTTGAGTTGGCAAGTCCACTTGCCATTCAAGAGACCCTAATCCACAAAGGAGTCAAAGGCAGACTCTTGGCCTGGATAGCTGACTATTTTAAAAATAGATCAGCAAATGTCAGATTTCAAGGCCACCTCTCACAGCACATGCCACTTGAAAATGGAACTCCTCAGGGAGGGGTTCTTAGTCCAGCCCTGTTTAATACCCTCATGTCCAACATACTCGACATTCACCTGCCAGAGGGATGCAAGATCATATCTTATGCAGATGACTTGGCAATCATAGCCTCTGGCAACCACTGCCTTACTAGAGCTCAGCGTTGTCTGAACCTGGTGTCTGAAGAGTGTTGTAGGACGGGTCTAAAAATATCAGCAGCAAATTCCAAAGCAATGGCACTGAGAACCAATGTCAAAAACAAAAAACTCACCATACAGGGTATGGATCTGGAATGGGTGAAGGATTACATATACCTTGGTGTATGGATAGGACACACACTCACTTTCAAAAAGGAGATCCAATACCTGCTTGACAGAACCAAGGAAAGACTGTCAGTCATGAAAGTCATGACAGGGAGACACATAGGAGCAGGACACAAAGTACTAAGATCATTATGTACATGCTGTCCGTCCTATTATTGACTATGCATCTGTCGCCCTCATTGTTCCAGCACAACATTAAAAGAAAAACTGGAAACAATACAAACGAAGCAGCCAGGATAATTCTAGGTGCACCTAAGTGGACAAAGGTCATCAACCTCCTCATGGAAGCTGATTTACCGTCCATGGACACTAGAATAGATCTAATGGCAGCACAGTTCCTTTCCAAGGTCCTGCAGGCACCCACAAACTCCTATCTAAGAGAAAGAGTTCTCAGACGCCTACAACAAGATTATCAGTTGTTTGCAGACAATTCCTGGCTCACACATACAGCCAGAGTTTTGATACGCTTTCAACTAAAAGATTCATTGCTTGCCAAGGGTATGGACTCCCCTCACCCTGATTACAAAGAACCCCCGCCGTGGGCAAACGAAATGATCGAATTCTCAATTCTAAATCTCACAATGAGAAAGATCAATTTCCATGCCTAGCCTAAAAGGCACAAGCACAAAGGGTCATTGAACAAATAACTCCGCCGGGTAGTATAACTTACTACACGGACGGATCCGTGGATCCAATAAACCATACTGCAGGCGCCGGCTTTGCAACAAAGGATACCACAGCATCCATTAGGGTCACTGACAATGCCTCAACGCTTCAGGCTGAAACGGTTGCGATCATGGAAGCATTGACACACGCGGCCCTGAGGGGAGGGCACGTTGTCATTCATACAGATTCAAGAACAACTATTGACAGCTTACAGCATAGCATGCCCCCAGATAACATCTACCTCTTGACAACAGTACTATACATAGCCCAAAGAATCCTCAGTCAAGGTAGAAGAATCATCATAAACTGGGTCCCAAGCCACATAGGCATACATGGGAACGAGCTTGCTGATAAACTAGCCGAAAAGGGCAGGGGTATGCCCCCATCTTCCATGATCGTTAAACCCAGCCGAAGGGGACTGAGCCAAGGTACCAAAGCTGCAGCGTGTGCGGTCCTCCGGGGAGCACATAGAGAAAACATCACAAAATCGCTCGCTGCCAAGTGGTACTCAGATGCTTCACGCTATGAGCCACTGGCCCTTCCTCCAAATACAAAAAGAGGTACCGAAGTCATACTATTCAGACTAAGACTAGGTTACCAATGCGCTTGGCAAATTATTGACAGTGAGTCTGGGAGGTTATGTAAACATTGCGGCGAGCCTAACGCCACCCTGTTACATTACTTGCAGAATTGTGTACACACACAATTTCTGAGGCAGGGACCACCCACCACAGCCGCCGGGCTGGTAAAAAGGGTGTGCAACATGCTTTCACCATGGCAGCTGGATCGCTTGCTTGCAATCCAGCCACCGCGGTAAGCATGCAGTTCAAAGAAAACATCTGAGTTAACTAGAAATAGCTAACACAGGCCGGGCCACCCCAGAGAAAAGGCCCGGGCGAAGCATGACTTCGCAAATCTAACTGAACTGAACTGAACCTTGCCTCTTCAGACCCGAAGATGGAATCGAGGACGATTCCGAAACTGTTGTCTCACTTTCATCAATAAATCTAGTTTGTGCATTGTGGGTTTTTCTTCCATATTATCAACACGGTATTGTGTTTTTCATTGCATGTATATATATGTATACATACATATGTATATATATATATATATATAATATATATATAATATATATATATATATGTATGTATGTATGTATGTATGTATGTATGTACACATACATACATATATATATATATATATATATATATATATATATATATATATATATATATATATGTGTTGTGTGTGTTGTGTGTGTGTGCGTGTGTGTGTGTGTGTGTGTGTGTGTATGTTTTTATGTATATGTATAGCATATATGTATATACTTATATGTATATAAATATATGTATATGTATACACATATATATGTATAGATCTATTTATACACACACACACACACACACACACACACACACACACACACACACACACACATATATATATATATATATTATATATATATATATATATATATATATATATA
>NW_020869768.1:107056-109556 GCF_003789085.1 Penaeus vannamei | reverse complement strand
ATATATATATATATATATATATATATATATATATATATATATATATAATGTATGTATATATATCAGATATACAGCACATGTATTGAATTTTTGCTTTTCACCCTCCTTTGATGCCACCCAGCTAGTAGTTGCTTGAGCTGAAACAAGCAAATATGTATTTTCTCGCTTAACTGTTCGAATGTGTATGCGACTCATAAAGGAATGCCGACTTATGGCATAATAATAGCTGTTATACACACTTTTTTGTAACTCCTCACCAAGCATGACCGTATTTCCATAGACACTGCACGCGATAGTGATAACGTATATTTATATTGTAGCTTCACTGCAATTTTGTGTTTAGTTCCTGTTTAATATTAGAGAATGTAATGTAGCATGTCAAAAAGAAAAAAAAAATCAATCGCTTCATTAGTTCGATTAAACGCTACTAGATGTTCCAGCCACCAGAACTTATAATGGTATCAGTGATTTTACATATCTTTAGCTTTATTGTAGCGTCCCCGGAACCCCAAACACTTTGATATTCTTGGTTCCATGTTTACCCTTTATGCGCACATTATTGGAACCTGTTGAAACATCTTTCCATTTCGTATCAAGATGTTTGTCTCTACATTGATTCGCTCCGACCAAGCAATGAGAGCGCGATATTTCACGCAGGCTTCGATAGGAATTTTTATTTTCGTTAATTATAAATCGCATAAGTTTCTTAAAACAAGAAATCCTCAAAAGTAAAAAAAAAAAAAAAAAAAAAAAAAAAAAAAACGAGTAGTGAAATAAAGCCTTTTCTGAGATCATTCGAATTTCGGATTATTCATCTAATTATAATGATGTATATGATAATTGAATAAATAAGGACAATAATGATAATACTACTAATAATCAGAATAATGAAGATAATGATAAAATAAGTATTAATCATGATAACTTTGATAATAATGGTAATAACAATCATTATAATTATAATAGCGATGATAATATAAATAGTAATAACAATAATAATAACAATAATAATGATGATAAACACAATAATACTATTTTTGATGATAAGGATAATAAAAGATAATAATAATAATGATAGCAATAATGATAAGAATAATAACAGTAATAATAATAATAATAGTAATAGTAATGATAACATAAATAAATAATTATGAATAATAGTAATGACAACATAAATAATGATAATAGTAACAACAATAGTAGCAATGATAATAATTGCTATTCTGATAAAAATGGTAACAATAATAGTAATAATAATAATGATAATGATAATATAATAATAATGATATGATAACGATAATGATAGTAGTAGTAGTAGTAATAATAATACTTATAATATTAATAATGATAATAACGATGATAATAATGATGAAGTCTTTATCATTAAAATCTTTATTATAGACTATTTATAATGAAAAGGGGTAAGAGCTAGGAATAAACGCCTAAAACTAGCGAAATGTAGCCTTTTCCGAAATCTTTCGATGGCAATTTTCTATTTTTTAGTGAATTATGATGATGTGTATGAAAATTGAATCAATAATGATAATGATACAATAAATTATAAGATTATGATAATATTGGGATAATGGAAATAAAGAATTATGATGATGTATATGAGACCTGAATCAATAAGGATAATAATGATAATGATGAAATGATAATGGTAAGAATGATAATGATAATAAGGATATAATTACAAAGATTATGATAATTTTCATGGTAATAGGAATCATGAATATGATGACAGTATTATGATAATATTAAGAATGTCAATAATGATAATAATTATAATTATTAAAATGATAATGATAATTATGATAGTAATGAAAATGATGATGATGATGATGATGATGATGATGATGATGATAATAATTATTATTATTATTATTATTATTATTATTATTATGATAATAATAATAGTAATAGTAATAATGATAACAACGATAATGATGAAATGAAACTAATATTGATAACAGTAATAATACAAATAATAATAATAGTAATAAATATAATTATGATAATATTAATAACAATAGTAATGATAATCGTAATAAAATCTTATTAAAACATTATTGTTATCATTATTACTACTACTATCATCATTAATACTTTTATTATTACTATAGTTATCATCATTATCATTTCCATATTTAATTATAATAATTCAATTAATAATGACGATAAAGATTATAATGATCATGATAAAAGCGGTGATAATAACTCCATTTATTATGAAAAAAGTGTTGTTATTATAATCATAATACTGATATTTTTTTTATTATTATCATTTATTATTATCATTATCATTAATATTTGTACTTTAATTATCATCGTTGTTATCATTAATTCAAAATGTCCATTATGATAGAAATGCTCATAATGATTAGTGTAAAAATTATCATAACTTCAATGATAAGAATATAATGATAAAATATTATGATACTTATAATAATGATGATGATAATGAAAATAATGATAATAACAATAATAGTGCCTATTT
>NW_020869768.1:97056-102056 GCF_003789085.1 Penaeus vannamei | reverse complement strand
ATCATAATTACCTGAATTAATCTTAAAATCATAATCATCATTTAAAAGCGAAAAGAGTTTTTTTCGACCTTGCTCTCAGAAGGCTGTAATACGCTAGATTTTTCAGTTTTCTCGACTTTTGAGATTTTATTAGTTTTAGCCTTTATTTCATTATAAATGGACTCTTTGATTATTATTATCATCATTATCATTATTGTCATTATTCTTATGATTATCATCATTATAGTCATTATCGTCATGATTATCATTATCATTATCATTATTGCAGTTACAATTATTATTATGCTAAATATTGCTGCAATTGTCATTATTCTTATGATTATCATCATTATAGTCATTATCATGTTTATCATTATTATCATTATAATTCTTGCAGTTATAATGATTATTTTGCTAATTATTACTGTCATTTTCATCATTATAAATATTTGTATAATGATAATAACAATAATGATAATTTTAGAAATACTAATTACAATAATACTCATTATAACAACAATAATGTTTTTATTTCTATTCTCATTTTTAGTATGAAAATTATTAGAATAGAGTTAATTATTGCTATTATTGCAGTAATTATCAAAATTATCATTAAAATTATCATTTTATTATTATTAACTTATTATTGTCATTATCATCATAATTATCATAATTATTTTTAATAGTAAAGGATTTATCATGAAAATCATCATAATTACCTAAATTAATGTTAAAATCATCATAATTATCATTTAAAAGCGAAAAGGTTTTTTTCGACCTTTCTCTCAAAAGGCTGTAATACGCTAGATTTTGCCGTTTTTTTCGACTTTTGGGATTTTATTAGTTTTAGCCTTTATTCCATTATAATGGACTCTATGATTTTATTATCATTATCATCATTATTGCCATTATTCTTATGATTATCATTATAGTCATTATCGTCATGTTTCTCATTCTCATTATCATTATTGCAGTTATAATGATTATTATGCTAAATATTGCTGCAATTTTCATCATTATAACTATTTTTATAATGATAATAACAATAATGATAGTAAAGACAATAATGCTCATTATAGTAACAATGATAATGATATTATTATTTCTATTGACATTATTTATATAAAAATTATTAGAATAGAGTTAATAATTGCTATTAATGCTCTAATTATCAAAAATTATCATTATAATTATAATTTTATTATTATTATCCTTATTATTATTGTCATTATCATCATAATTATCCTCAAAATTAATAATAAAGGAATTATCATGAAAATCATAATAATTACCTGAATTAATGTTAAAATCATCATAAATATCATTTAAAAGCGGCAAAGGGGAGGTTTCGAACTTTCTTTCAAAAGTCTGTAATACGCTAGGTTTTGCGGTTTTTTCAACTATGGAATTTAATTTGTTTTAACCTTTATTTTTTTATAAATGGACTCTATGATTATTATTATCATTATCATCATTATCGTAATTAATCATTATGATTATCATCATTATAATAATTCTCGTCATGATTCTCATTATTATCATTATCATTATTGCAGTTATAATGATTGCCATGCTAATTATTACTGTCATTTTCATCATTATAACTAATTTTATAATGGTAATAACAATAATGATAATTTTAGAAATAATGATGACAATAATACTAATCATAACAATGATATTATTATTTCTATTGTCATTATTTGCATGAAAATTATTAGAATAGAGTTAATTATTGCTATTATTACAGTAATTATAAAAATGTCATTATAATTATCATTTTAATATTATTATCATTATTATTATATTAATTATCTTCATTATTGTTAATAATAAAGGAATTATCAAGAAAATCATCATATATACCTGAATTAATGTTAAAATCATCATAATTATCATTGCAAAGCGAAAAAAGAGGTTTTATCGACTTTTCTCTCAAAAGGCTGTAATACGCTGGATTTTGCCGTTTTTTCGACTTTTGGGATTTCATTAGTTTTTGCCTTTATTTCATTAGAAATTGAATCTATGATTATTATAATCATCATTATTGTCATTATTCTTATGATTATAATCATTATTGTCATAATTTTATGATTATCATCATTATAGTCTTTATCGTCATGATTATCCTTATTATCATTATCATTATTGCAGTTTATAATGATAATTATGCTAATTATTACAGTAATTTTCATCATTATAACTATTTTATAATGATAATAATAATAATGATAATTTTAGAAATAATAATGACAATAATACATTCTAATAACAATAATATTATTATTTCTATTCTCATTATTAGTATGAAAATTATTAGAAGAGAGTTCATTATTGCTATTATTGCAGTAATAATCAAAATTATCATTATCATTATCATTTCAATATTATTATCATTATTATTATTGTAATTATCATCATAATTATCATCATTATCGTTAATAATAAAGCAATTATCATAAAAATCATCATAATTACCTTAAAATGTTAAAATCATCATAATTATCATTTAAAAGCGAAAAGGTTTTTTTCGACCTTTCTCTCAAAAGGCTGTAATACGCTAGATTTTCCGTTTTTTCGACTTTTGGGATTTTATTAGTTTTAGCCTTTATTTCATTATAAATGGACTCTATGATTATTATAATCATTATCATCATTATTGTCATTATTCTTATGATTATCATCATTATAGTCATTATCGTCATGATTATCATTATAGTCATTATCGTCTTGATTATCATTATTTTCATTATCATTATTGCAGTTATAATGATTATTATGCTAATTATTACTGTCATTTTCATCATTATAACTATTTTTATAATGATAATAAGAATGATGATAATTTTTGAAATAATAATGGCAATAATACTCATTATAATAACAATAATGATATTATTATTATTTCTATTGTCATTATTAGTTAGTTATTGCTAGTATTGAAGTAATTATTAAAATTATCATTATAATTATCATTTATTATTAATTATTATTATTGTAATTATCATCATAATTACCATCATTAATAAAGGAATTATCGTGAGAATCATCATAATTACCAGAATTAATATTAAAATCATCATAATTAATTATGATAGATTTTTTCGTTTTTTCGACTTTGAGGATTTTATTAGCTTTAGCATTTATTCAATTAAAAATGGACTCTATGATTATTATTATCATCATTATCATCATTATTGTCATTATTCCTATGATTATCATCATTATAGTCATTATCGTCATGATTATCATTATCATTATCATTATTGCAATTATAATGATTATTATGCTAATTATTACTGTCATTTTCATTATAACTTTTTTATAATGATAACAATAATGATAATTTTAGAAATAATAATGACAATAATACTCATTATAATAACAATAATAATATTATTATTTCTATTGTCATTATTAGTATGAAAATTATCAGTATAAAGTTAATTATTGCTATTATTGCAGTAATTATCAAAATTATCATTATAAATATAATATTTTTATTATCAATATTATTATTGTCATTATCATCATAATTATCATCATTATTGTTAATAATAAAGGAATTATCATGAAAATCATCATAATTCCCTAAATTAATGTTAAAATCCTAATTTTCATTTAAAAGCGAAAAAGGGTTTTTTCGACTTTTCTCCTAAAGGCTGTAATACGCTATATTATTCCGTTTTTTTTTTTTGGGGGGGGGGATTTTATTAGTTTTAGCCTATATTTCACTATAAATGGACTCTATCATTATTGTTGTCATCATTATTGTCATTATTCATATAATTATCAACATTATAGTCATTTCGTTATGATTATCATTATTATCATTATCATTATTATCATTATCATTATTGATATTATAATGATTATTATGCTAATTATTACTGTCATTTTCATCATTATAACTATTTTTATAAGGATAATGACAATAATGATAAATTTAGAAATAATGACAATAATACTCATTATAATAACAATAATAATGATATTATTATTTCTTTTCTCATTATTTGTATGAAAATTATTAGACTAGAGTTAATTTTTGCTATTATTGCAGTAATTATCAAAATTATCATTATCATTTTATAATTATCATTATTATTATTGTCATTATCATCATGATTATCATCATTATTGTTAATAATAAAGGAATTATCATGAAATTCTCATAATTCCCTAAATTACTGCTAAAATCATAATTATCCTTTAAAAGCGAAAAATAGGTGTTTTCGACCTTTCTCTGAAAATGCTGTAATACGCTAGATTTTGCCGTTTTTTACTTTTGGTATTTTATTAGTTTTAGCCATTATTTCATTGTAAATAGACCCTATGATTATTATTATCTTCATTATATTTATTAATCTAATAATCATCATCATTATAGTCATTATTATCATTATCATTATCATTATTGCAGTTATAATCATTATTATGCTACTTAATACTGAAATTTTCATTATTATAACTTTATAATGATAATAACAATAATGATGATTTTAGAAATAATAATGACAATAATAGTCATTATAATAACAATAATAAAGATATTATTGTTATTTTAATTGTTATTTGTATGATTTTTTTTAGAATAGAGTTAACTATTGCTATTATTGCAGTAATTATCAAAATTATTATCATAATTATCATTTTATTGTTATCATCATTATTATTGTCATTATCATCATAATTATCATGATTGTTTAAATAATTAAGGAATTATCATGAAAATCATCATAATTACCTGAATTAATGTTAAAATCATCATAATTATATTTTAAAGGCAAAAAGTGGGTTTTTCGACCTTTCTCTCAAAAGACTTTATCATTTTTTCGACTTTTAGGATTTTATTAGTTTGAACCTTTATTTCATTATAAATTATTATTATTATCATCGTTATCATCATTATCGTCATTATTATCATTATCATTGTTGCAGTTATAATGCTTATCATGCTAATTATTACTGTCATTTTCATCATTATAAGTTTATTATAATAATAATATCATTGTTTTATC
>NW_020869768.1:90235-96956 GCF_003789085.1 Penaeus vannamei | reverse complement strand
TGACATAGTTTGTGGCCACGCACCAAGGGCGACTTTTCGGTCTAACTCTTGCCCTCCTTTCTGACTTCCTGGTTAGCAGCCTGGGCCTGCGGGAAACATTGATTTCCAACATTCGCGTGGGCTGCGGTGACGTGATCACACCCCCCTTTGTAGCAGGATTGGGGTGCAGAGCGTTTACCACACCAAAACTAGAGTTCAGCCACCCAGGGGGATCCCTGTCCTGTGGTGCTGAAGGGCCGAGTGTAGGGATCAGAGCTTTTTGTGAGGCCCTTCTTAAGACCTCACCCAGAGAGGAGGTATAAAGATAATCCCGAAAGGGGACCAATCTATTCCAACTCTCTAATGACCACCACAAAATGAATCAGACCATGGCAGTCACCCTGGAGCCTTTCAAGGCTGCAGGGGCGAAAGAAAACCAAAAGCAGGCCGAACGTGTCCGGCCTGCTGAACCGAGCAAGGACAAGACAGAAACACAACCACAAAGTCTGTCCATGCACACCAGACTGAAGGAAGCCTGAACTCCCCTCAGAACTCCCTCAGTCAAGAAGGGGCTCCAGCTGTACCAGCCAAAACAGCTGCCCCACTTCCAAAGGCCTTAAACCCCTGCAAAGGGGAGGCGTGGAAGCGACGAAGGGTGGAAACTGACTCTGAAGAAGAGGCAGAACACACCCCAAGTCGACTAACGCGGTTTAAGTACCAAAAAAAAAAAAACTGAAGACTTCGACAATGCATACCAGCTGTAAGGCATTGAGAAGGAAAGAAATGTGAGATTATCAATCCGAATCTCCAGAGATGAGGGCATGATCATTGCCCCCAAAGACAAAGCCACCATGAACTTCCTGCAGGAAATCAAGGTGCTAAAAGATGGAGGAAGGTTTGTATCTCACCACTGACCTCCCAAGAGAAAAAAGTCCAAGATGTGCTACTTGGCTTTCCACTAGGGTTCGACGTGGAGGTGATCACGTCTCTCCCACAAGTGGTGGAGGCTTCCCGCATGACCAAAGGAAGTCTCCAACCAGGCAAGTCCTCGTTATCCTTAAGGGAGCCCAATCACCACCCTTGATCTGGGTAACTGGGGCTCATACAAGCTCAGGACATATGTGCCAGAGCCCTTGAGGTGTTTCACGTGCCAAAAATTTGGGCATCACCAGGCCAACTGCAAGGCCAAAGCCAAATGTGGTGTATGCAGCGAGGCACACGAAACGGAAGTGTGTATTAAGGCACACAAAGATGGCCAGAAGGACACAACAGCCAAGTGTCCAAACTGTGCCAAAAAAACATGCCTGGAGCCTGGCTTGCTCTGTCAGGAAACAGGCAGTGATTAAAAAGCAGGAGCTAGCCAAAAAGCGTCCTGACTTTGTCCCTGCGCCCCCAGGCACCTATGTCTGGGGCCAAAACAAAAAACAAAATAAAAAAGAAAAGACTCCCCGACCTCCTAAGAGGAAGGAGTCGCCCCCACAGAGAAAATTGGATACCTCTAACAGAGAGGAATTCCCCGAGCTTGCTAGTGGCAAAACAACAATAAAGAACCAAAGGGAAAAAGGTTCAAAGTCCACAGCAATGGTCCCCCCAGTAGATGATAATCTTTTCTTTGACGAGAAAGATATGACTCTCCTGTTGAGTGCTGTAGTTTCTGCAGTAGCAACAGCCTTGGGGAGGACCAGTGAGGAGGTGGAGAAAGCAGTGCAGGTCGCCATGACGGCTATGACTCAAACTGTGGTGGCTGTGAAGGGAAGGAAGCTAGAAGCCTCCAAACAGTTAACGAGCAGCGCCCCCCTCCCTAAATCCTCGGATGGCAGGCTAGCTTCAAAAGAAACATCACATAAAACCCCAGCTAGTCTGTAAGGACAGGCTGAAACTGTGCAGCAGGCCGAGTCTGTACAGCCAAAGTCTCGTCCTCCGACCCGAGGTGACACTTCCAACCTAGGCCCTACACCCCTTGGTAAGGCCTTAACCGGTGTGTCCGACTTAGAGGAAGTTGTACAATCCTCAATCAACGAGGATCTGTATTTATCTGATGCCACCAGCACTGGGGCATCTGAAGATGAAGCAAGTGACACTGAGTAACCATCATGGCACACAATCTAAGCATACTGCAGTGGAATATCTGTAGCTATAAAAGCAAGAACTCCTTTCTCCAGTCCATTGTGCGAGCAAGGAGCATTGACGTCGTCATGCTCCAGGAGACACTAACAATGGGATCCGTGTGCTTCTCAGGATATCATGCCTTCACCACTCCAAACCTGGATGGTGCTAGAGGCCTGATGACCCTGGTAAAAGAAGCTATCCCTTGCTCCTTAATAGCCAATCCGCTGCACTGTGGAGATGGTGTTGAATCTCTTGCTGTTGAGATTCAGCTACCTGGGGGCTCTATAAAAATATATAATATTTATAGCAAACCACTGTGTGAGAGCTTAGATTTAAACCAGGTCTGTGCTACTGCAGCACAAGACCGAGTGATCATAGGGGGAGACTTCAATGCACACATGGCCATGCTGAATCCCGCAAAAGGCCGAACGCGGCAGGCATTCACATAGCAGAAGTGCTTGAGACATTCCCTGAGATCGCTCTTCTCAACACCAAAGAACCAACGCATGTGAAGGGAGGGGTCCTAGACCTCACCTTTGCCACTGCAACAATGGTGGAGAGAATTCGGTGGTGTGTCGATGATACGGTTACTAGTGATCACTACGGCATAGTCACCACACTAATGGATGCAGGTCCAGCCCAAAGACCACATCACATTCCTAAGTGGAAAACTGACAAGGCCAACTGGTTTGCCTTCCAAGAAGGCTTGGCTCGATGTCTGAAAGACAATGAACCCAATAACAATAATGAAAACGTGGATGTGCTAGAGGCAAGGCTAATCCAGGCCATAAACCAGGCAGCCTCACAAACCATTCCCAAAACTCGCCCATGGTCCAGAACTCACAAAGACGCCTGGTATTATAATGAGATCAAAGAGGTCAACCACAGGGTTAATATGTGTAGAAAAAACTTCCGACGGCAAAGATCTCCCGACAATCTGGCCCTGTTGAGGGAAGCTGTTGTGGATGCCAAGGAAACTGCCAACAGAGTAAGGCAGGAAAAATGGCTGGAATGGTGCCAGTCTTTTGGGCACCAGACCAGCCTTACAGAGTTGTGGAAACGGGTCAGGCAAGCAACAAGCCGCCAAGCCCCGAAATGCACTCATCATGACCCACAATCAGAGGCTAACAGATTGGTGCTTGAGTTCTCTGCCAGAACCAGCACCAACCATCTGCCTCCAATGATGAGAGAAAAACAACAAAACTTAAATCCAGAAAGACTTGCTCTCATAAGAGATAAGGCACTCGAAGATGATGAAACAGATGCCTTGTTCTCTCTTAGGGAACTAAGAAAATCATACAAATCCAGTTCTGGGTCAGCACCGGGATCTGATGGGATCTCTCACTCCATCATTTCGCATCTAGGCCCTGCAGGAGAACTTGCATTCTTGCAGGTTATCAACAAATCCTGGCAAACAGCCACGGTGCCCCAGAGCTGGAAACAAGCCACAATAGTTCCCATCCCAAAGCCAAAGGAGCCTGGCAAGTACCGTCCCATCTCCCTTCTCAGCTGCCTGGGTAAAGCAGCTGAGAAGATGGTACTCAACAGGCTCCGATGGAAAACGGGTCCCCCCCATGAACACCTGCACGGGTTCACAAGGGGTAAGAGCACTGCTCATAGCATTTCCACACTCTTAAGCACAATCTGCACCTCGCCCGCCGTGGTTGTCTTCCTTGACCTGGAGAAGGCTTTTGAGTTGGCAAGCCCTCTTGCCATTCAAGAGACCCTAATCCACAAAGGAGTCAAAGGCAGACTCTTGGCCTGGATAGCTGATTATTTTAAAAATAGATCAGCAAATGTCAGATTTCAAGGCCATCTCTCACAGCACATGCCATTTGAAAATGGAACTCCTCAGGAAGGGGTTATTAGTCCAGCCCTGTTTAATACCCTCATGTCCAACATACTCGACATTCACCTGCCAGAGGGATGCAAGATCATCTCTTATGCAGATGACTTGGCAATCATAGCCTCTGGCAACCACTGCCTTACTAGAGCTCAGCGTTGTCTGAACCTGGTGTCTGAAGAGTGTTGTAGGACGGGTCTAAAAATATCAGCAGCAAAATCCAAAGCAATGGCACTGAGAACCAATGTCAGAAACAAAAAACTCACCATACAGGGTATGGATCTGGAATGGGTGAAGGATTATCTATACCTTGGTGTATGGATAGGACACACACTCACTTTCAAAAAGGAGATCCAATACCTGCTTGACAGAACCAAGGAAAGACTGTCAGTCATGAAAGTCATGACAGGGAGACACATAGGAGCAGGACACAAAGTACTGAGATCATTCTATGTACATGCTGTCCGTCCTATTATTGACTATGCATCTGTCGCCTCATTGCTTCCAGCACAACATTAAAAGAAAAACTGGAAACAATACAAAACGAAGCAGCCAGGATAATTCTAGGTGCACCTAAGTGGACAAAGGTCATCAACCTCCTCATGGAAGCTGATTTACCGTCCATGGACACTAGAATAGACCTAATGGCAGCACAGTTCCTTTCCAAGGTCCTGCAGGCACCCACAAACTCCTATCTAAGACAAAGAGTTCTCAGACGCCTACAACAAGATTATCAGTTGTTTGCAGACAATTCCTGGCTCACACATACAGCCAGAGTTTTGATACGCTTTCAACTAAAAGATTCATTGCTTGCCAAGGTATGGACTCCCCTCACCCTGATTACAAAGAACCCCGCCGTGGGCAAACGAAATGATCGAATTCTCAATTCTAAATCTCACAATGAGAAATGATCAATATTCCATGCCTAGCCTAAAGGCACAAGCACAAAGGGTCATTGAACAAATAACTCCGCCGGTAGTATAACTTACTACACGGACGGATCCGTGGATCCAATAAACCATACTGCAGGCGCCGGCTTTGCAACAAAGGATACCACAGCATCCATTAGGGTCACTGACAATGCCTCAACGCTTCAGGCTGAAACGGTTGCGATCATGGAAGCATTGACACACGCGGCCCTGAGGGGAGGGCACGTTGTCATTCATACAGATTCAAGAACAACTATTGACAGCTTTCAGCATAGCATGCCCCAGATAACATCTACCTCTTGACAACAGTACTATACATAGCCCAAAGAATCCTTAGACAAGGTAGAAGAATCATCATAAACTGGGTCCCAAGCCACATAGGCATACAAGGGAACGAGCTTGCTGATAAACTAGCCGAAAAGGGCAGGGGTATGCCCCCATCTTCCATGATCGTTAAACCCAGCCGAAGGGGACTGAGCCAAGGTACCAAAGCTGCAGCGTGTGCGGTCCTCCGGGAGCACATAGAGAAAACATCACAAAATCGCTCGCTGCCAAGTGGTACTCAGATGCTTCAGGCTATGAGCCACTGGCCCTTCCTCCAAATACAAAAAGAGGTACCGAAGTCATACTATTCAGACTAAGACTAGGTTACTAATGCGCTTGGCAAATTATTGACAGTGAGTCTGGGAGGTCATGTAAATACTGCGGCGAGCCTAACGCCACCCTGTTACATTACTTGCAGAATTGTGTACACACACAATTTCTGAAGCAGGGACCACCCACCACAGCCGCCGGGCTGGTAAAAAGGGTGTGCAACGTGTTTTCACCATGGCAGCTGGATCGCTTGCTTGCAATCCAGCCACCGCGGTAAGCATGCAGTTCAAAGAAAACATCTGAGTTAACTAGAAATAGCTAACACAGGCCGGGCCACCCCAGAGAAAAGGCCCGGGCGAAGCATGACTTCGCAAATCTAACTGAACTGAACTGACCAGCACTCAAATTAAAGTTAGGCAATTTTCTAATTAAAAGGGCTTCAATTATTTTCCTCTCATACGAGTTTGACGATCTATGAATTAACTTGGCGTCTTTCCAATTTAACTGATGCCCTTCGTCGCGTAAATGAATAAAACAAGCATTAGATTCTCTGACGTATCTGACATCACGTCTATGTTCATTAATTGAAAAAAGAATTAATGAACATAGACGTGATGTCAGATACGCCAGAGAATCTAATGCTTGAGACCTGATTCAGATCTTGTTCATCCTGCCTCTCTATCACTATATAAACTTGCCAAAATTCTCTCTTAGTATCCATTTCGGTTTTTTTGTCTGATGAGGAGCTCGAGAAGAGTTCGAAACGTCACGCTTATTCTCAATTCTCATTGTGGCTAGTTTAATTTTCATATATATATATATATATATATATATATATATATATATATATGTATATGTATATGTATGTATGTATAATATATATATATATATATATATATATATATATTATATATATATATATATATATATATATATATATATATATATATATATATATATAATATATATATATATATTATATATATATGTATGTATGTATGTATATGTATGTATATATATATATATATATATATATATATATATATATATATATATATATATATATATATATATATATATATATGTATATGTATATGTATATATGTATATATATATATATATATATATTATATATATATATATATATATATATATATATATATATATATGTAATATATATATATATATATATATATATATATAATATTATATATATATATATATATATATATATATATATGTATATATATATATATATATATATATA
>NW_020869768.1:75235-77735 GCF_003789085.1 Penaeus vannamei | reverse complement strand
TTGGAATTTTACCGGTTTCCTTGTGGATCTTGATGGTTGCTGTCCCATCTGTGTATATATCTTCCAATATTTTACAATATTCTCCTCTACTCCCTAATAAATGCCTTTTCATAATCGATGAATGCCATACATAAGGGTTTCCTATATTCGTTTATTTTTGTTATTTGGGTGAGCGTGTGTGTATGACCTGTTGTTGAGAATCCACTGCGGAAGCCTGCCTGTTCTCTAGGCTGGTTAGAACCCAGACTGTCAGAGATTGCTTTTGTAAACAGTCTGGAACTAACTGAATTGTGGTTTATGGGTCTGTAGTTTTTTAAAGCTTTTTATCTCCTTATTAAGCATCAAAACAATTGTATTTTTTAGGCTTTTAGAGTTTTTCCATTGAGAAGCCATTTGTTGCGATTTCTCCTGCATCTAAAATAAGGTCTACTCTAATTCCTTCTTCACCTGGTATTTTCCCTCTCTTTATGCCTTTAAGCGCTCTTTTTATTTCTTTTGTGATATTAGGTACGTCTCTAGTTACTGCGTTTGCTTCTATCTGTAGCTGTTCATTTGAGTTGTATAGATCCCTGTAAAAGTTTTCCACTACTCTTTATGATATTCTTGTTTTATGTTACTTCTCCGTCTGGCTTCTTTATTGTATAAATTTGATTTCTCCTTATTCTTAGTCTCCTTTTAGTTGATTTCATGCTGGTACCTGAAATCACTGCTTCGTTTATTATTTGAGTATTGAAATAGCTTACATCTTCCGTTTCCTTTTTATTTATTGTCTGTGTTAGTTCAACTAATTCTATCTTGTCCCTGATTGACGATACTTTCATAGCCCTACGTTTTTGCTTAAACTGTTTAGTTGCTACCGAGAGCTTGCTGGATCTTACCGCCTACTTCAAGTGCAGCTTCCTTTATTATGTCATTAATCTGTTTCTTAATTTGGTCATTGTTGGGATCTTTGTCGCTGAGAAGTGAATATCTGTTTTGGATGTTAAGGCTAAATTCTGTCGCTCTGATCTTCAAGTTAGCTATATCTGGCTGTGGTTTACTTATGAGTTTGACTTTTTCCATTTGATGTATTTATTTCGCCTCTCGACGCAAATTCGACTAGTTTTTGTCCCCTCTCATTTCTAGTGCCTATTCCGTGGTTCCTACTACGGTTTCTCCTTTTTTTTTTTTTTTTTTTTTTTTTTACTTATTTTGGCATTAAAATCTCCAATAAATGTTGTGAAACGGGTTTTTACTCTCTCACTGGCTAAAGGAACGTCATAGAAACTCTATTTCTTCATCATTGTGGCTGCAGGTTGGAGCATAGACTTGAACAATCTTTAAGTTGTACCTATTGTTTAATTTATTGTTACTGAAGCCACTCTTTCGCTTACACTATAGAATTCCACGATGTTCTTTTCTAAGCTGCCTTGGGGTTTTCCTCTGCAATAGAGCGTGTCCATCATTTAGTATCTTCTGTTCTTTGCCTAGTCTTCTAACCTTACAGAGTCCTACATGAGGAACTCTCGTCCATTAAATGGAGTTCCTCAAGTAAAGCTAGTAAGTCGGATTTAGTTCATGTGGTCCTTATTTTGTATGTGCAAAGTTCATCAACGTGGGTGGCCTGGCTTATCCGGATATTTCTAGTCTAGCACCCTCTGCTCCGGAGTGATGGTGATAACTGCCTTAACCAGGGCTCCTTTGCCTCCGGGAATGAGGGCCATTGCTCTGTTCTTGTAGTCATGACTTTCCATTGGGAGGTGCAGTAGATTTACCTCCCTCCTACTGGCTTAGGTGTATCCTGGTGGGAGGAGGACTAGTTTAGCTGGGATGCCACTGAAAAGTCCCACCAGCAGGTTTGATCCTACCGAGTGTGGATTTAGGAGCGGCAACGCACGGGCCTGCTCACTAACACCAGGGTATACTCCCATGAGCATGGGCTTCAGTATCAGAAGTGCATATGTGTGAGTTTATTTTATTAATTAATTTCATTTGTGCTTAAGTGCACCTGATACAGACATAGTTTTTCACCCGCACATCCTCTAAGTACTACGCGATGTTCATTTTCGCTCATATGCACATGCAAGCATTCACATGTTCCTATGCATATGGATATGGATACATATTTCTACATTATCCATAACTGTACATTGCCCATACAGACACAGACATAAGCATATGCCCACATCGCTTGTACCTCTGTGTGCGTAAATGTGTGTATACTTACCTATATACATGCGAACACTTTTATACATGCCTTGTATGCCTACGTATGATTATTCATACTCACACACACACATATATAGCTATGCATGTGCCTTCGCACACGTGTATGTACACATACATTTATGATCATACGTTTGTGTACCCCTACATAAATGTGTATACACCTGTACTTACGTTTCCTATTGTTGCATCTATTCATAGATATACGTACATACATACATATATTTATACACATACACATAGCTATACACACATTACACATATACATATACCTATATTTGTCTACATGTACGTA
>NW_020869768.1:25000-30000 GCF_003789085.1 Penaeus vannamei | reverse complement strand
TAAAATAATGGACAGATCAAAGCATCAATGCAAAATTTGGTAAATTTCTATATTACCTTCGCCTCTCCGATATCGACGATTTTGGTATCGTTGGATTCCTCTCACTCTGCACAATCCAAATATGTAGGTTTAATTGCGCGGAAACCCCCCGTTAGCGGCAAACTTGGCCGCTATATCGGGGGCGAACGAGTCGGAGCGCGGCCGGAGCGGCGGAAGTTAAATAGAAAATTGCCCCTCTTAATATAACCCACAGTGAAAATATCCATGGTTACTCACATGACTTTTCATTACAGGGGGCTACCGCCCCCCACCCCCCGCCGAGGAAACAAAATATCCCCCACATATTCACGGCAGGATAGAGCGCACACGAACTAGATGCGGAGCCGATAACTTACCCTACCATAACCTAGTAGGAGCACCCTCCACACTCGGTCATCGCGGCGGCTATGGCGAAGTACTGAACGCGGCGGTTATTTCGGTTAGGAATTCGAAAATCGTGGTTCCAGGGGACGGAAACTCGACCTTGAGGCATTAGTGTAACATCGCCGAGAGAGGCGCAAAACCCGCCGACGAGGGCGCTCTTCTGTTCATGGTATACCCCGTTCATCGTGATTATACTACAATCGTCTGTATACAATGCTATGTCAAGGTTAGTATGCTGATTCAGTGGAAATGTTACGAGGTAACTGTAATACGTCCGCCGCTCCGAGATCGACGATAATTTTATAACGCTCTAGCCTGCCGGGAATACGTGGTGGAGGTCTTGTGTCCTCGGCGGTGGTTGGGGGGCGGCAGTCCCCCCCTGGGGGGGTCTGCAATGGAAAGTCATGTGAATAACCATGGTTATTTTCACAGTTGGTTATATCATTAGTGTTATTTAACCCCGCATTTTCCCTGGAACCTTCCATGCCCTCCCTTGCTATCGGGGCCAAGTTTGTCGCTAACGGGGGGTTTCTGCGCAATAAAAAAATATATATTTGCAATTTGGACAGTGAGAGGAATCCAACAATACCAAAATCGTTGATATCGGAGAGGCGAAGGTAATATAGAAAATTACCCAAAATTTTACAAAATAACTCAAGTTTTCCCTCATAAGCCCTCATTAATTAAAATATCTCAAGAGAAAGTCGGTGACGTGGCAGGTCGTAGGAGTAACATTAAATAAACCAAAAATACAAGTTGAAATAGAATGAGCTTTCCCTGAAAATAGAATGAATTCAGTTGATTTCATCTTCAAAATTTAGTATTCAAATCTAAAATCTTCATAGTTGATTAGAAAAATTCTTGCATAATAAGAAGCCGATTGATGGTAAATGTGGAGGGTCTCCGTGTAGGTCATTCAATAAAAACAACCAATATTCCATTTCCACCCGTACTGTAAGGCGCGAAAATGACATCAGAGCCGTTGAAATATATTAAGTGAAATTATTGTAGAATAAGGTACCCTTATGTATTGTATATGTATATACAATATACAGTTAATTTTATTTTTGCAAGGTTCATCGGGCTTTACAGCTCTTTGTTTTAATTGAACTCCAATATTGTTTTAGATAAACATTTGCCGCTTTATTTATGTATTTTCCACGAGGCGAGCATTATCTCCGAAGTGCTTGGGTGCTGCCCTCTGGATTACGCCTAGATTGGGGTTCGGAACCAGGGTCAGGTAGAGAAGGTGTCAAGAGGAAGGGTAGATGAGTAGGTAGGAGAAGGGGTAGGTTAGAAAAGTGCAAGCGTAGGAAAAGAGCGAAAATGGATGAAAAGTAAACAGAGAGGAGAAACGAGAGGAAAGGGGAATAGCAAAAGATGCGGAGATTAGCAGGAGAGGAAAGCAAAGAGGAAAAAGCTTGAAGGGTGAAAAAAGGTAAGGCGAAAGTGAGGAGTAAAAACGAGAGAAAACGAAAGCAAATAGCAAAGACGAAAAGTGGTGAAAGAGTGGAAAGACTGCAGGTTACAGGTTATTAAAAGGGCTGAAGGGAAGAGGCGTCGAGATAGACCGGAGTACAGAAGATGGGAGGCGGAACACAGATGGATGGGAGACTAAAGTAAAACGAGATAGAAAGGCTAAGGGTGAGAATCAGAATGGGTGGGTGGAATGGGATGGACGGTCAAAGAGGAGTAGGAGGAGGGGAGGCAGGGGGTAGGAGACCTTATACAAGTAATCAGTTAATCAGTTTTATGACGACATTTATTTGACGTCACACTCCGTCATACTGCCTCACTTGCACGTTCACCAGCTACGAAAGAAATGTCTTTCATCAAATCACTTCATTTCACTATTTTCAGTATTCCTTTGTGTGTACAGGGTGAAGTTCTTGGAAGTTCCAGGAAAGGTGATTAGACATGAAAATAGAGAAAAGTACAATTATTATCATTATCATTATCATTATTACTATTAATTATTATTATTATTATTATTATTTATTATTATTATTATTATTATTATTATTATTATTATTATTATTATTATTATTATTATTATTATTATTATTATTATTATTTATTATTATATTTATTATTATTATTGTTATTATTAATATTATTATATTATATTATTATTATTATTATTTATTAATTATTATTATCATTATTTATTATTATATATTATTATTATTATTATTATTATTATTATTATATATTATTATTGTTATTATTATTGGAATTATATTATTATTATCATCATTATTATTATTATCATTAACATTATCATTATGATTTGTGTTGTTGTTACTAACTATTACTAAGTATTAGTTGTCATTTTAACTGCAGTGGCGTCATCATCAGCATGTCGATTACGTCTTTTCCTAGTATTAGTATGTACGTTTTTCCTATTTTCATGTTATTATTGATTATGTACTCTAAAGTGCGTACTTGCAGTTTCTCCCTTTATTCTCTTATTCATTTTTATCAAGTGGACAAATTTTGATAACTCTGTGTCTCTGTTTCTTTCTCTCTCTCTCTCTCTCTCTCTCTCTCTCTCTCTCTCTCTCTCTCTCTCTCTCTCTCTCTCTCTCTCTCTCTCTCTCTCTCTCTCTCTCTCTCTCTCTCTCTCTCTCTCTTCTCTCTCTCTCTCTCTCTCTCTCTCTCTCTCTCTCTCTCTCTCTCTCTCTCTCTCTCTCTCTCTCTCTCTCTCTTCTTCTCTCTCTCTCTCTCTCTCTCTCTCTCTCTCTCTTCTCTCTCTCTCTCTCTCTCTCTCTCTCTCTCTCTCTCTCTCTCTCTCTCTCTCTCTCAATCTATCTATCTATCTCTCTCTCTCATCCTTTCACGTTCCCCTTTCCCCTTTTCTCTCCCTGAGTACTCGTAGGATTTGGAAGTGGAAAAAATAAAGTAGATGGAGTCTTAAGGGTAAGGATGAAAACTATTAATGGATGGAACCGAATACATCAGGACATTTTTATCAAAAGTTTCTTCGGATTAATGGTGCATGTTGTTGCACTCTACATGTCGCAGGGGTTCTCTGGGGTAGCGGAACGTCAGGAAAGGTTATCGTTGTAGACAACTACTTTATTCTCATGTTATCCTTGTTGTATTTGCCGTTGTGATAATTATCTTGCATTATGTAAAAGGAAATATAATGAGAAGACTATGTAAGAGCATTGTGAATATTATTATAGAAGGGCGAGAGTAAAGTAGTACTATTACCTACGAACATAATATTTATACAAATTAAATATTTTGTTTTATTATCTAGACCACAATTATTCAAAACTTTAACTACGTTTTTTCGGAGACAAATTTTTCTTTGGTTTTCCATTTTCTTTTCTCTCTCTTCTTTTCCCTCCTTTCAGTCAGTTGTTCTTTTTCCTGTGCTTCCAGACATTTCTCGCTCGCCTCCATTTATTTTCACTTTCTATCTTCTTTCACATATAAGAGAAACGTGTCTCTGTGCAATAGGCAAAATATCATTGTTGTTGTTACTACTAATATTGTTGCCGCTGACAAGCCTATCACTCGTCTTGTTTACGTTGGACATGTCTTATGAAGTGATGTCTCTGCCAACAGTTCGTAAATTCTTTAGCCTTCTTCACGAGAGAAATCGATCTTCATCCTGTCTCGCTTCCCGCTTCCTTGCGACCTCATACGCCCGCGCCTCTGTTGTCACGACCCGGCCGTCGGGCGTGAGAAGAGGGAAAAAATTGAGAGCCAGACATTGCTGAAGCTCATAAATTCCTCGTTACTTATGGCTCGGGATCCGTCGCGGCGAACGGCCATGCGCGAAATTGGAAGCGAGGAGCTCCCTCCAGGGCGCCCGAGGTGGCTGGATGAGGGGGGGGGGGACGAGGCCTTGTCAAAGGGGCAATTTACGCACTGGAAAAAAAATTATAGATAGACAGAGACAGAGAGACAGAGAGAGAGACAGGCAGAGAGAGAGAGAGAGAGAGAGAGAGAGAGAGAGAGGAGAGAGAGAGAGAGAGAAGAGAGAGAGAAGAGAGAGAGAGAGAGAGAGAGAGAGAGAGAGAGAGAGAGAGAGAGAGAGAGAGAGAGAGAGACAGAGAGAGAAAAAAAGGAAGGTAGACAGACTGATAGGTGGACAGATAACGATGAATGAATTAAAGAGGAGAGTCGAGAGATAGCTGGATAAAATGATATAAAAAAAATCGATGATACAGATCAATAAGATAAAGATTGATAGTTATGTAGATAAAGATACAAATACAGATAGATAGATAGATAGATAAACTGAAAGGAAGAAAGGATATATAGATAGATAAATTTGAAAATGTTTATATAGATAAGGATAATTATGTAAAAAAACAAAGGCATATGTAAATAGATAAGGTTGTACAGATGAATAAGGATAGAGAGAGAGAATTGGATGCAATAAAACTGTGCATCTAATTAGCAAGTCTTTTTTCTCAAGCCCTTAAGCAGAAATGGAAAAATGGGAAACTCCTTCATGAGTGAAGTTGGACGCATGTCATGAAATGCTGTTAAAAGCTGCATCTAATTAGGTGGAAGGTTTAAATGCAAATATCAAAATGGTTTTTATCATGTCAAAATAA
>NW_020869768.1:0-7500 GCF_003789085.1 Penaeus vannamei | reverse complement strand
CATTGTTCGCATAGCAGCGTCGCCCCGGAATTCCCAAAAGTGCAATTTGAAAACGCATTTTCTAATGAGTCTCCGGTAAGATGGAAATGAAAACACCTTTCCTCTGAGTTATTCCCTGGAGAGGTGACAGTTCCTGGACTCATTGAGGGAGAAAAACTTTTGTTTGTGTGTATATACTGCGCACACGCTAAAATGAAAAAGGAATGTAGCAAATTGAATATAGGCATTTATCAACGGAACATATGCAAAAGGCATATGCATGCAACACAAAGGACAAGCACTTATGATAATGCCGTCACTGATGAAAATTCTAATATTTGTATGCAATAACAGCGATAACTGGTAACAATACGACGAAGAAGAAGAATGATGATAACGATAAGGATAGTGATGGTAGTTAATATATAATGATATAATGATCTTAATTATACAACGACAATGATAATGATGGTAATAATGAAAGAAATGATAATGATATTAATGATAACTATGATAATGGTAATAATAACATTAATAATAATAACAATAATAACATTGATAATGATAATGACGATAATAATGATCATGATAATAATTCTAATAATGATGATTATAATTATAACATTAATGATGATAATAATGTCGAAATCTCTAATTTGACATTTAAATTAGATTGTGATTTCATGTGCATTTAGTTTGCTTTGGACTGTGGAGCAATATTGCCAAGCCGCTAATATAGTAAAATTTAGTGTTTAACAGTTTGTAGATAAATTGTTAATATTATTTTTTTTTTATCAATAACATCTCCAACCTTGACTCCTTGTCTAGCGCTTTGTTTTGTTAGAACAGCATGGGCTTTCCTTGGAGTCGTGGGAGGAAGATTGAGCTGTGAATTTTTCTGGGGAAAAGTGATATAGTTCAGGACAGGTGTAATATCCGATTAAATAGGAGAATCCCCATAGATTGTTATAGAGTCCTTTGAGTAGCATGGGCTTTCCAGGGAAGGAGAAGGCAACCGTCATGGGACGTTGTCCAGGGCCCGCCAGTTTGACTACCCCAAGAGCCAAGAAGAGACCGAAATGGAATTATGCTCAGGGTTCGTTGTAGTCGATAGCCAGTGTCTAGAAAAGGAGGTGTGCCCCTGTGAACTGAACTTTTTGTATGTTTTTCTTTATGGCCTGTTTTTTTCCATATATTATGCCGCATTGTGCAGCTATATCCCCTAGTCCAGCAATCATTCAGAAGTAGATTTTCATATTCTTTCTTGGGGACAGTTTATTTCCATAAAAGTTGTTTTATAAGAATTAAGTTGCAATGGCCCTCCCCTCTGGTCAATACTGACAGATGTAAAACCATGTAACTGTTTACTTGAAAGTTTGCTTTTTCGTTTCTTGATATTCATACCCTTTTTTCACAACTTTTTCAGTTTGTTATTAAAGATTATGTAGTATATATATATATATATATATATATATATATATATATATATATTTTTTTTTTTTTTTTTTTTTTTTTTTTTTTTTTTTTTTTTTTTTTTTTTTTTGAGCCGACCAATACAAGTTTTTCTTTGATATACTATGGAGGAAATCATTAAGCCACCCCACGTCCTGCATTGACTGTAGAGATAAGCTACCATAAAATTATTCATTGGTGGGGTTTCTTAGGGGCCTTAGAATTAAGATCCGAGTGGTGGCAGCGATACCAAAGCTAACTTGATATGTGAAAAGAAATTACTATGCAAAATGTCAGTACCAAATTTAACTGCAATTGATTTGAAAATGGTTAAGTTAGGGTATGTGTAAACATAATCTATCATGAAGTGGTGGTTGTTAAGGGAAGGATCTGATAATAATAATCATAATTATAATCATGCTGATAACAATAAAAGATGATATACATAATAGATAATGATAATAGGAATTATCATAATCATTATAATGAAAATTATAATTTAATAAAGATAATGAGAAAGATAACATTAAGAGTAATAGTAATGATAATAAAGGTAAGGATAATAATACAAGAATAATAATCATTGTAGTGCAACAAAAATAATGATAACAATGATAAAGATAAACTAAAACAACAAAAATAATGATAATGATTATGACAAGAATGTGATGATTACAATAATAGTGATAAAAATGATAATGGTGATAACAATAATATTGATGATAACAGCAGTAATAATAACAACGATGATGATAATACAATTGATAAAAAATAATTATTATAACAATAGTAATGATTATGATAATAGTGATGATGAAGATAGTAAAAATAACTTTAGTAATAATATAACATCAATAGTAATAATTACGATGACGATAATGATAACATTAACAGTGATAGTAATAAACATAATAACAGCAATAATCATGATAATAATTATGATAATAATAATAATAATGATAAAGATAAGAATGAAAATGATAGATATAATCATAGTAATAATGATAATGAGAAAATGATAATTATGATAATGAGGATACTACTACTACCACTACTAATAATAATGATAATATTAATGAAAATAATGATAATAATGATAATGTTAGTAATAATAACAATAATTATAATGTTAATGATAACGAGAAAGGGTTATATGGTAGAGATAATGATGATGAAAAATGGTAAAAGCACTTATTATAGTTTCCACCAATTTGCCTGGCGGAGAATATTATTGCGGCCTCGTATATTTTTAAGCAATCTCTTCCTTAAGGACCTGTCGTTTATCTCTGAATGACATTACTTGGACACAAGCATAGACAGAGGTATATATAAACGTACATATATATGTATATATACATATATATATATGTGTGTGTGTGTGTGTATTTGTACACACACACACACACACATATATATATATGTGTGTGTGTGTGTGTATGTATATGTGCACACACACACACACACACACACATATACATATATTTTTACATTTATATACATATATATATATATATATATATGTATATACAATATGCACACACACACACACACACACACACATGTAAAGGTTGTTAATGAGATCTTAATCACTGTCCTGGGCCCTCCACCAGTACAATCTTTTGCGGATCACCTCTTTGTTGCTCAGGTTTGATATTGGGTTAAAGGAAGAAAAACTTTTATTATCCAGATTTATTACGAAATTTCACACACAATAAGATAAATTATGAAAAAAGAAAGGATAAATATAAACCCGCAAAGTAATTCATATGATAAAGAAATTAAATATTTCACAATTACCCCCATTTTAATGTACTAATGATTTTGTGACCAATTATGTGACCTTAATGTTCGCCGTTTCCACACAAGATCTCACGTAACGTCCGGGTGTGATACGTCTCACTTTCTGCCTTTCTTCGCTTCATCGCCTCTTCTCTAGCCTCAAACTTATGGCCTCTTCTCCTCAGACCTCGCGCCTCACGCCTTACGCCCCAAGTCTCACGCCTCACGCATGTAGAAGGGCGTACTTGTTGGTGACGTGGCTCAGCACCTTTCCACTACACACCGGAAACCCGAGGATTTGTAAAAGTTGATGATGATTGCCCCTCGGGTGGGTGTGTCTCGTCTGGGAAGCTTCCCGAATGTGAATGGGACGTCACACTAGGGAATTCCCCTGGACATTCATTGTTTTATTTTCATGTTGTTTCGTATGATTTCCTTTTGTTATATTTTATTTGTACATTCACTCTAGTCCCATTTATTTACTTTGGTCGCATATTCTTTATTTTCTGTTCATGTGTTGTTTTCATTTTCTTTGGTCGCGGAATGAATATTGGTCACTCATTAGGTCACTTGTTTACTAAGAAATAATTATAATTGTTACATAGAAAAAAAATCTATATTGTATGAATAACAAAACACGCGCAACACATTCTACATTCACTTACTCATTCAACATTTAATTTCATCCGAATGCACACATCCTCACATACGTGAGGATGTGTGTAAGTGTGGGCATGTGTATTTGTGTGTGTACACACACATACACACACTCGTGTATATACATATATATATATATACATATATATATATATATATATATATATATTATATATATATATATATTATATATATATATATATTATATATATGTATATATATATATATATATATATATATATATATATATATATAATATATACATATATATATATATATATATATATATATATATATATATATATATAATATATATATATATATATATATATATATATACATATATATATATATATATATATATAGATATAGATAGATAGATATAGATAGATAATAGATAGATAGATAGATAATAATATATAATAATAATAAATAATAATAAAGAGTTTATTAAGTAAAGTTTTAGTTACAAGGGTAAAATTGTTACTTTACAAAGTTATCATTTAAGTGTCTAATACAATAGGGAATAGTAGATATATAATATCTGGATGTATGACACTTTGGTTCACATAATTTGTTGTTAACAACTGACGCAAGTCGGGAAGCAGGTGCCGATATCTTGTAGATGTAATGTTGTGTGTGAATTTTTCTGTTAGGTGTTTTCTCCGGTCTTCTAAAGAGGGTATCTGCAGTTGGTTTAGTGCCTCTGTGTATGTCGTGTAGTTTGACCCGAGAATGATACGTAATGCTCTTTTCTGAAGTCTTTCTAATTTTATTTTTTCAAAGTTGGTAATGGACGAATGCCAGACTGGTGCTGCATATTCACAGACTGGTCGAAGGAAAGTCGTCCATATGCGAAGGTCTTCTTGGGATGCACCGAAAGATTTTAATTTGGTTAGCATAAAGAACTTTCTTCCACACTTTGAAATCAGTTTCTTGGTGTTTGCGAACCACTGTAAATCGTAACTGATAACTGTTCCCAATAGATTCACATCTTTGGCCCGAGTTAAGAGTTCCTCGCCTATTTTTAGAGTACTACCACTGTCGGCTAATTTGTTAAATTTAAATTTTGTTTCTGTGCATTTCTTGGTGTTGACAAACATTTTGTTAGTTGAAGCCCACTCTGACACTTGCTTAAGGGCGTCTTATAATAAGGTGTTTCCTTGCCCTGGTTGGTGTGCTAGTGCAAGTGTCATGTCGTCCACATATTTGTAGATCTTCACGTGCGGAATTTTGTCCTCATTTACCATTATCAGAAACAATAATGGGCCGAGGACCGTTCCTTGAGGGACACCGCAGTGAAGATCAATTTCATCGGATATTTGGTTGTTTGCACGAGTCCTCTGGGAGCGAAGGTTGATGAAGGAAGATATCCACTTCACCCAGCCCTCGTGGAAACCCAGAGAAATCATTTTCTTAATTTATGTGGTGTGGTCGATGAGATCAAATGCTTCCCTCAGGTCGATGGTGACGGTAGTGACTTCGAGTCTTTTGTCTACAATTGAAGTGATATAACTGATCAGCTCAACTAGGTAGTGGACTGTGGAGCTACCCTTGGTATTTCCAAATTGGCGATGATCTAATTTTGGGGCGAATATTTTCCACAATTCTTTAGCAATTATTCTCTCGAGTATTTTGCAAGGAATAGGTGTTAATGATATGGGCCTAAGGTCATCGAGAGAATTAGGTGGATTTGTTTTGGGAATTGGGACTGTGATAGCACGCTTCCATAGGTCAGGCACCACGCCCTCAGTAATGGAGCAGTTAAAGATGTCGCAGAGGGGGGTGGCGAGCTCGGGAGCGAATTCACGTAGTAACCTCGGCGGGATGTCATCAGGGCCAGGAGATTTGCTTTTTGCTATCCTTCATAAGTGTTGGTACACGTCGTATTCGCTGACAATTGCTTGCAGAGGGCGCGAGGGTAAGTAAGTTGGCAGTTCTGCTGATTGTAAGGTGGGAGTAGCTTGTTGATGTTCGCAAAGTGACAGTTGATGATGTTAGCAGCGCTTTCTGGCGAGTCGGCAATTTCGCTGATGTGAGAGAAGTAACTGTCACTTCTTTTGTCACCGATTAAATTCCGAATGTGGCTATACCACGATTTGGGATTTGCGTCACTGATATTATCAATTATTTGCTAATGATAATTTTTTTTAGCCGATCTTATCTCTTGTCTAACCTTTTTTGCCAAGTACTTTGTTGCATCGGTGTTTTTTGTTTTGTGTGCTTTTTGTCTTGCCAGGATAAGGTCTTTGATCCTGTTGGTGATCCATGGTTTGTCCTGATGGTGGGTGGAAGTTCTTTTTAAGGAGAAGCAGTTGTCAACTTGGTTCCAGATTGATTTATAAAACAATTGGCATTTAGTGTTCGGGTCGGGGGCGTTGAGAACGTCGGCCCAGTCATGATGAATTATCCATGATCCGAACTCGCGGATTTTAGAATCAGGGAATCTACGAATAAGTTTTGTTCCCTTTAATTGCGTGGGTACCTGATATTTCTTTGGTACCCAGAGCAGCGACAAGTGATCACTATTGCCCAAAGGGGGCAGGGAAGTTGGACTTTCATAAAAATGCTCTTTATTTGTTATGATTTTGTCCAGGGTATTTTCCCACGCGTGGCGAATGACACAACCTGCTTAAAATTCAGTACAGAGGTGATTTCATAATCAGAAAAAGTGTTCGGGTCGCTAAGAATTACAAAAAAGGGATTTCCGTACTTTGCTTGGAGGATGAACACATTTTCTATTATGTGTTCTCTGAGGCTTTCTTCGGTAGGTGTCCTTGGGGGGGATATATATCCCGCAGATTACGAGCACACTGATTTCGCGAGGCAGCCATGTAGGTCTAACAGCGAGCCATAATGTTTCAAGGTCGTCACTTGGTGGACAGATGGATTTTGTGGTGTTGCAGGGGATAGTATCTTTGATGTAGATACCAACGCCACCACCTTTTCTGCCCTGACGAATTTTGTTAAATAAGTGGTACCCCTGTATGGTTCCGATGTTTAATGTATCGTCTTTGAACCAAGTTTCTGTGATTACTGCAATATCGATAGTATTTTGTTTCATTCTGACGTCAAGTTCGTCCACTTTGTTTGTAAGGCAGCATGCATTTGCAAGGTAAATGCTGGGAAGAGTTCTGCGGGGTCTAACGTTAGCTGGCGCAATTGTTGACGAGTCATTTTGGTCAAACATCCCGCTCGGGTTGTGAGGTTTTGTACTTGTTTCTATTTAAAAAGACTCTCACGGGGCTGGGGAAGGAATCTGACTTCAGAAATTCATCAGCTATAAGTGCTTTGCCTTTAAGAGAAACAGTGAAGCTGGCATAATATGAATGACTCATTTTTGTTTTGAATGCATTTACATCGTCCACCTCAGGGAAGTTAACGAGTAGGTGATTCTCGATAACTGCTTCCTCAGTGTCTGTGTGGCAGTTTGTTATGTAAAGGTTCAACACGTCTGGTTTAGCTGCCCCCTGTAAAGGTTTAGCGGTAGATCTTTGTTCTATTTTGTCTTTTTTTTTTCCACGAGAGTAAACCCATCCACATCCACATTGCTTGGATTAGACGTTTCGTGTCTTACAATGTTGTGACTGTAGTTATTATTTATCACAACAGGAGCCGTGTTACTACTGTAGT
>NW_020869767.1:296260-303782 GCF_003789085.1 Penaeus vannamei | reverse complement strand
TAGGGTACCGAGACCACCGTGATGCCATAGGCGATCCTGCAGAGCTTGTGAGAAGGGTATTTTTGAGTGGCATTCCTGCATGGCTCCGCGATTTCCTTGCAGTGAGGGAAGATGGAAATCCTACTCAGCTTGCCGAGACCGCCCAACGCATCTGGAACTCACGCAACGGCATCCACCATGGCGACCACTCCTCAATGTCTTCAGGCCAGTTTCCAGAGCGACCACCACGTGGGCGTGACCACTATGCTCTACCAGTATCTGCCGAAAGCTCCAGCCATGCATTCGATCTTTCCAGTTACTGCCCAAGGGAAGTGGTGTTCGTACCATAGGGTTCCGACGCATAACACATCAGAATGCCGTGCTGTAGCTTCTTCAGCACCGAATTCTCCTCCACGGCGCCTGTGCTTCCAGTGCAGGAGACCTGGCCACCTGGCTAAAGAGTGCCCCTTTCAACAGAGCCAGGGTGAAGGTGCTCCCACAGCCCCTGGCAGAGTCGGGGCAGGGAGCATGCAGAGTACCAGCCACACTAGCCAAGAAGTCGATCGCCACAATGACAACTCCAGGGCCAATCGGACGACCACTCGTGGAACTCAGTATTAATGGAGCCACCACTTTGTGCTTCATTGATACTGGTTCGGAAGTAACCATCATGAAGCCTAGGGCCCTCCGTCTGGTAGACCCTGAGGGACACTTACATCGGAAGGAAGCCACCCGTCATCTTCGTGGCGTGTCTGGTCAGCCATTTGACGCTTCCTATGATGTTACGCTGACCTTCTCTCTCGACAGTGACACATCGATACGCCATCGAACCGCTGTTTGTGATGTCCAGTTTCCTGGTGATGTGCTCCTTGGGATGGACTTCCTACGGAGGATTTCCTTTAGCTTTTCCTCGAGACCCCAAGACAACTTTGCTTCTCTCAAGTTGGAAGGACGAACTTTCTCGGTGACTTATACAGACTCTCCTTCCCTGCAACTATGTGTGGTTCATTTCAAGTCTCCAGAAGAAGCAGATACATCTGACTCCTTACCTGAAGTCCTGGACAAGACGGATTCACCCGCCATAGTACACCTTCAACAGGCCTCGGAGCTCCCGCCACATACAGGGCGCTTCTTGGAAGGTATTATAGAGCGATCAGGCCCTAATGATGGAACTCTCCTCCTTATGCCTCAAGAGTCACCAGCTTGGGTGTCACCCTACTTAGTCACCACAGCCTCAGGACGCCGTTGCTCTGTGTGGGCAGTCAACCCTACAGCGAGGCCAGTACGACTGTCACAGGGGACGCGGCTGGGGACAGTGCTTCCAGTTGAGGCAGTCTTTTCTTCTACATCAGTGCCAGTAACCCCAGATACCAATGTCGCTGAGGACACGAACCCCATCGAGTTGGATGCCTGGGAAGATGGTGAAGAAGCAGAGGATTTTGCATGGGAAGAAGACCTGTTCGACCAGACCTATGGCCTAGAAGACTTTGGATATGAAGATGACTTCGCACTCCTTAACCAAGAACTGCCACCCTCAATAGCCCTTGCTGCAGTCAATGCTGTTGAAGGATTGGCCCCTCAGCCTTCAGTGGAGTCAACGAACATGCCAGATCTCCAACATCTAGAAGAATCCCAGCGCCAGGAATTACAGACATTGCTTAGTCGCTACCAGGATCTTTTTGATGGAGGAGATGAGGCAGTCGGACATGTTCCAGGGATCCAGCACCGAATCAACACAGGAGATGCTTCACCTGTGTGCACCCGTCAATGGCGTCTCCCACAGGCTACCAGGGAAATCATTAAACAACAGTGCAATTCCATGCTCCAGAACGGTATTATAGAACCATCAACGTCACCATGGCTCAGTCCAGTGGTTCTTGTAAAGAAAAAGTGTGGGTCTCTGCGATTTTGCATAGACTATCGCAACCTGAATGCTGTCACCACTGCTGACACTTACCCTCTACCACGCATTGAGGAGCTCATAGATGAACTTGGCCCTACTGATACCTTCACGACCCTAGATGCCAGATCAGCATATTGGAGTGTGGATGTCCATCCTGCCGACAGACCCAAGACTGCCTTTAGTGATGGGTATAGACTCTTTCAATTCTGCAGGCTACCCTTCGGTCTTAGCACTGCACCCACCACCTTTCAAAGAACAATGAACCTTGTGCTTTCTTCTGTCCTGGGACGCCATACCCTTGCTTACTTGGACGACATTGTGGTCTATTCTAAGGGCTTTCCACAGCACGTAAAGGACTTGCAAGAGACTCTCCACCTACTTTCTGCAGCTGGGATGAAGCTAAATCCTGAGAAAAGTGCTTTTGCAGCCACTACCATCAACTTCCTGGGTTTTACCATTTCACCTGAAGGTGTCCACCCAGACCATGACAAGGTTTCAGCAATCTTGGACACTCCTGTTCCACGTACCATCAAGGAGGTCCGTCGGTTCCTTGGTGCCACTGGTTTTTTCCGTAAGCACATCCAGGGCTATGCCACACTTGCAGCACCCCTACATCTTTTACTGAAGAAAGGACAACATTGGGAGTGGGGGAAAGAGCAACAAGAAGCCTTCAACAACTCAAGGAGCACCTGGTGTCTGCTCCTGTCCTCAAGCAGCCTGATTTTGCGCGGTCTTTTGAGCTTCATACAGACGCCAGCAGCATCGCCGTGGGAGCAGCTCTTATTCAGCGAGATGACGATGGGACACCTCATGCTGTGGCCTACTACAGTAGGAAGTTGCGGGACTCTGAAACACGCTATCCTGCTGTTGACTGTGAGGCTCTAGCAGTTGTCGAAGGCGTTCGCGTCTTTGATTCTTACCTGTATGGACGCAAATTCCTCATCCTAACCGATCATCGTCCTTTGGTCTACATTTTTAAACATCGTACGAAGTCACCAAGAATGACCAGGTTTGCACATGACCTCTCCTTTTATGATTTTGAGATCCGGTATAAGGAAGGCCCCACATGTTCCCGATCTGTTGTCCAGGCAAGTGGCCGTGACAGATGTCAACCATATGTCTCCTCAGGACTTAGCATTGGAGCAGAGTAAAGACCCGAAACTGCAAAGCTTGATTTCATACCTGCGTGATGGAACTGTGCCAAAGCGCAAACTGCCCACCCCTCTCTCAGACTTTGAGCTTAAAGAAGGAGTCCTCTACCGACTACGGCATCTGCCCGATAAAGTCATATATCAACTATGTGTTCCAGAAAGCCTACATGGATCAGCTCTGAAGTCAGCCCATGAGCCACTCTTGCAATGCACCCCGGGATACACAAGACATACCACAACTTGTGCAACATGTACTATTGGCCAAACATGCTCCAGGATACTCGTCAGTACGTTCAACATTGCCTTTCCTGCCAGCAAGCACATGGAGTTGCCCAGAGAGTACCCATGGCAGAAGCCCCTCTAGCACTTTACCCTCTAGAGCGAATATCTATGGACATTATGGACCTCGGTCAAGCCCCACTAAGATGGGCTCTAACAATTATTGACCAGCATAGCCGATACATACAGGTCATTCCACTTAAGGACATTACAGCTTCAAGAGTTCATCGTGCTTTCTTGGACAACTGGGTGACGTATTTCGGACCACCTCGAGTCATTCAATCAGACAATGGCAGACAGTTCATTGCTCACGTCTTTGCTGAGTTAGTGGAGATCCTACGAACAACCCACCACTTCACTATCAGGTATCACCCTCAAGCAAATGGTCTGGTAGAAAGGACAAACCGTGTCGTCAAGGCTGCCCTAAGTTCTGTCGTCGGAGATCACCGAGACTGGCACAAGTACATTCCAGAGCTTCGCCTTGCTCTGAACTCTGCAATTCATAGATCTACGGGGGAACAGCCACTCTACCTACTTACTGGACGCCATGCTTACTTTCCAGTGGGTTTAACCATGAAATAATATTCGGGGAAAATGACAACTTTCAGCAACGCTTGAGAACTGCTCGCCGTGCCGCTGTTGCTGCTTCAAAGGATGCTCAACAGGTCTATGGTAAAAGTTACAACCGGAGAGCCAGAGGCAAGTTTACACCAGAAGAAGGACAACTCGTCTGGTACAGGAGATGGTGCCTCGTCCTTTGGGGCCAAAATGGCGTGGCCCTGCTCGGTGTGCAAGCGGTTTGGTCCGGTCTCTTTTGAGGTGCAACACCTTGAGTCAGGTCAAGTTTTAAGGGCTCATCTGAATCATCTGAGGCCATACCACCCCCCGGAAGAGCTCGCCTATCCTGATCATGAAGAACCAAGAGATCTGGAGGAGGTTCCTGAATCAGATGATCCTTGGGTTGCCATTCTCACTACCTGTGTCCTGGATCCTGTTCCCAATCAAGTATCTAAGGGACCTGATGAACTTTAGGGACCTCATTTTGGTGCGCCTTTGGCTCAGTGCCACACTAGAATGAGGAATGCTGTCAGCTTGTTTTTAGGGAACTTGTGAGCGGCGAGATATGGGCATGCCCACGTCGGCACAAGTGGCTGGTATTTCTCTTTGCTGTTGCTGTAGGGACTCTGCCTTTAGTGAGCCATTGGCCTAGTGCCACACTGAGGTGGAGAGAGCCGTTAGCTGTTTCTATTTGGTGCTGTATTCTACCTGATCTGAAGCTTGCATCTTTTGGTACATGTTGCAAGAGCCAGCCCTGAAATGGTTATCCAGTGACGCCTTCGAAGGAAGGTAGTATGCTCGCTTCGGTAACTTAGGTAAGCTAAAAGGATCACATTTTTAACTCTATGTCCACTCCTCATGAATCGTCAGGACTCAGGCTTGCTTCTCATTTCAGATCTCCACTGCACGTTTCGACCCAGGGCGGGGGAGGAATCTGTAAGGTGGCATCTCAGTCCTCCGGAACTCGGGTTTCCAAGATGGTTGGATCTCGCCACTCATTCGTCTTTCGGCCGCGTCCGGACTCTGCTCGCTCGCCCCTGCTCTTCTTTTGGGGGGTCTCGTCTTTTTGTTTGGCATTTTATTTCGTTCTATTGTTTTTACCCTTTTAGTTGAGTTTCCCCTTTTTATAGTTGTTTTCTTTTTCTTTCGATTTTACCTAGTCATCTTATTTGCCTTGCCTTATGATTTGAAAGTCTATGTACTTTATTTCCTTTTTAACTTAATTTTTTTTTAGGTATTGTATTTAACTTTTATTATTTTTCGAGCATTTTACGCTACTCATATACTTTTATATTTACTTTTTGTTCAGTATTTTTTATTTTATTTCAACTTAAGACTAATTTTTATCTTTTCTTCTGATCTTTTTACAACATATGTTTTTAAACTGAAAGCTGAACACGAATGTAAAATAAATACGAAAAATGTATGGTTCGTGACGTAGTTCGTGACGTCACGAACGCTATAAGTATCGCCAAAAAACGGCGCGAAATATACTCAGTCTGGACCAGATACCCTGTGTGTTACTACCCCTGTGCGAGGCGGCCCCGCCCCCGAAACAAAGAAGTTAAGTTCTGTGTTCTGACGTGTGTCTTTTTTTCTGAGGAGCTGGACGTGATCCTTTTCTTTTATTTAAGTGATCATGAGATACACTAATCTTAATTATAAGCGTCATCTTAATCAATAATTTAAGCAATCAATCAAGTGATTATCAACTTTATCTTTTGTTTTCAAGTTTTAAGTTTAACTAAAGCTTTGTTTCCCATGATTTACGGTGCATTCATTCACTGCATTGTCTTTATGATTAAAGGAACTAGTTCATACGAACAAACCCCATAGGCTGAACGTGAAGGAGTGATGGTTATGCTCGGTCTTTTTTGTGTGCCTAGATGCTTCACGCTACCACTACACAGCATCTAGCCACGGTGAACCCACACACATACACACAGACACATACTAATGCCACAGAGCAAAGAATACCTCACATTATATTAGAAATATTACAGGATTACAATGATATATATATCAAATAAAATTGATATAATATAATACGGTAATGAATACAACATATAAATCATGTATATACATATGTATATAATATATTACACACACACACACACACACACAACACATATATAATAATACACACACACACACACACACACATATATACACATATATATATATATATATATATATATATATATATATATATATATATATAAACGCAACCATGTAAATCTTCATATTGTTGTTGTTAACCTTTCGAAAAATTCCTCATTAGTATGACTTCATCATCATTAGTTTTAACATCACAAATTTAAATACACTGTATCCACTGTATCTAACGCAGCAAAATTCCGTGAAGCAAACATCTCCAAGCAATTGCAAGCACGGCAAGCAATGCCCACTGGCCAATTGGGGGTTCAGATGCCACTTGGACCGAGTGCTTGAAATGAGGGTCGTTCGAGGGGAAACTAAAAGAAATTAGAGTAAGAAACTCAATACAAGGAGAGGCTGTGCAGGCTTGGAACGGAGGCTGAAAATAATCCGAATTATAATGGTTAAAAGATTTTTTTTCCTTTTAAGTGGGGTAGAGGTGAGAAAGAATGTTAGGGGAATAGGAGAAAGAGGAGGATTAGAGAGAAGGAGAGGAGGGTGAGTGAGAGGAGGGAAGGAAGGAAGGAAGGAGGGTGAGAGAGAGAGAGAGAGAGAGAGAGAGAGAGAGAGAGAGAGAGAGAGAGAGAGAGAGAGAGAGAGAGAGAGAGAGAGAGAGAGAGAGAGAGAGAGAGAGAGAGAGAGAGAGAGAGAGAGAGAGGAGAGAGAGAGAGAGAGAGAGAGAGAGAGAGAGAGAGAGATAACATACACAGACAGACAAACACAGTGACACATATGTAATCAGATAGCATGTAATAAATATTAAATTGATATCTACCGTTTTACCTAAATCAAAATGGGTTTCGGAAACTAATTTCTTTTCCGATGATGTTTTTAGCGTTCGAATTCATATGAAAGTAATCTTTTACAAGTGCCTCTTCTATATGCACATTAGTACTGTAAATATTGATATAGAAAACGGGCAGATATCGCGGGATGACTTCTCTGTTTGGCTTCTGATGGTGAAATATCAGGTTTGTACGAGTGTGTGTGTGTGTGTGTGTGTGTGTGTGTGTGTGTGTGTGTGTGTGTGTGTGTGGTGTGTGTGTGTGTGTGTGTGATAGGCTTTTGTGTGCGTGTAGGGTTGTTTGTTTTTTTGTTTATGTGGGTGTGTATAGGCTTGTTTGTGGGTGAGTGTGTGTGTGTGTGTATGTGTGTGTGTGTTGTGGTGTGTGTGTGTGTGTGTGTGTGTGGTGTGTGTGTTTGTGCGTGTGCTTCCGTGTGGGTAGGCTTATCTTTAGGTGTTTTTTTTATTTCTCTGTCTCTGTCACCCCATCATTTCTCCTCCTTATATCAAAAATAATTTCATTTTCACATTTTTAAGAGTATTTGAAGAAGTACAAAACAAAAATAAAAATCCGAAATGACGAATTTAATTTTACGCTTGAAAAATACTGACAACCCCCCTCCACCCTCTTCACCCCTTCCCTCCCCATTCCTATCCACTTCCCTTTCTCTTTCCACTTTCCCTCCTCCTCCTCCTATAGTTGTTCCGTTA
>NW_020869767.1:268760-273760 GCF_003789085.1 Penaeus vannamei | reverse complement strand
ATTCTCCGTCGTTTGTAAAATCTCACCCGAGCCTCGCGGACCGATCGGCGTCGCTAAGCAAATACTCTGATTGCGTTGGGATGTTTGCGTCGCCGTCGAGAACGCACATTGCACAGTGAGCTTGGCGAGTGGGAGTGTGTGAGGCGCTGCGAACAGGCATCATGGAGTCTCATTGAGAAGAAAGTAGTTGCAGACTGAGGTTCCCAGTTTGATGTTGGTTTGATGCATCTAAGCCGGTGACCATACACTACATATAGAAAGGATTTAAATGAAGATTTGTATGAACATTCTTATAAGTTTTATGATAGATAATTATTTACATGACTAAGGGCATGGCATTTGGCAAATCCTATTTTTTTTTACCGGGAGTATTGTTAAGTCATTTCCTCTGGACTGTCTTTTTTGTAAAATCAGTTGGTTATCTAACAATAGCTAGCACTAACACATACAAAGATAATCACCTGAAATTTCGCTAATGACATGTTTTTCGCAAGTGAATGAGCAGCTGTCAATAAGGTTGATACGCCCTGGTCAACTGCGGTCACCTCGGAATCAAGCCTACATCGTGGCGTGGCCTTAGGATACGCATGTAAAGGAAACGTGTGACCCGTGGTCTGGTCTCCTGCGCGGGAAGGTGTTCGTGGTAGAAGCGGGAAACCAGCTCCGACCCGTGGCGAGGAAGACCAGGGATACTGCAAAGATGTCAAGCTCATTGTCTGATGGTGAATCTATATTGCTCTGTATTGTTGATGCAAAAGTTGAGAGAAGAAAATGGGCAATGCATGAAGTAAATTACAAAACAGAACTGTTTGGAGAACATCACCATCTTTTATAGTAATCTGAGAAGGGACTCGAGAAGATTTTTCCAATGCACAAGGATATCTCACGAAACTTTTAACTGCATTACTCAGAAAAGGTGAGTTTAATTCAAATTTCGATACATATTCCAGATGTTAATATCTTGATATAATGATAATGGAGACCATAATGGCCAGAACATGTTTGTATTTAGCCATATAGTTTGTATCGTAACACTGAACAATGATGTATATGATATTATCCATAAATATGTAAATAAAAATCTGAATGTTAACTTAGGTGCAACAGGAATTCTTCAAACATGAGGCAGCAGGCTCTTGAAGAACATCAGATCCTTGTCGTAACCTTTTTTCTTATTCTAAGTGTAAATTTTCTATCAAGTATTGAATTTAGTGTCTTTCACTGTCCAAGATACTCTGGTTGTAGTCTTCTCTTTTCGAACACTTACCAGGCCCTTTCTTCTTGTGGTAGGAGGAAGTTGAAGCAAGCTTACAAGTTTACCGTCAGCTTGGGATGTAGACTGAGGCTTGCATATTTTTCTCTATAGCATCAGGTAGAATTCCAACCAGCATCTGTTTGGAATTATACCTGAGATGATGTTTCAGCAGTGTCAGTGGATAGCAGTTACTATTTTTTCTAGGTTTTACATCTGTCAGGAAATGTAGTAAATGGAAATACTGCCAATGGAAATTGTTCAGTCTCTACAGAAAATTGGTCTTTAAGACATATCATTTCCGTTTCCCTTATAGCTCGGCAAAGACTGAAGGTTCGGGAAGTGAGAAAAACGACACATCTTGAAAGGGAATGATGACACCATGCTCCCTTCATAATCTTTCATACCAAATACAAATGTCAAAGTTCGGTATGTTTTTTTGTGGGTGTGACGCCTATCATCTCTTACCTTTCCTTCTAAACCGGTATGGTGGAATAACTCACCCATTAAAAGATAAAACCTTCAACCATATTTATTGGAAGACTGGTGTACGTGTTTTTGTATTTTGCCCAGTAAATGTTGAAACCAAATCTGATTTGATTGATGATGTAAATTTAATTTTGTTTTGTGTAACATAGTTATAGAGAGAGGGAGTGGAACATCTGAGACTGTGGCCTCTGTTTCTCAGCAAAAGAATCATATGTATTGTTAAGCGAATCTAACCATGTCAAATAAATCTTTAATTCCTTCACACTGAATCATTCTTTAGTATACAAGGACTGAAAACAAAGCAATGCATTATGTTTGAAACCAGTGCTACTCTTGTACCTTTGCCACATAACTCTTTAAAATTTCTCTTGTAAACATTGTTATTGATAGACTAGAAGTAAAAATGTTGATCACTGAATAATGTTCGTCTATAACTCACTGTAGTAAATGTCGAAAAAAAAAAACAGAAATAAAATAAAAAATACATAAATATTATCAGGCTGCAGTGATCAGTTCCCAAAACAGGACTAGAGTCACACAAAGGATATCTCGCTTAGCCTGAGAATTCAATTCTCAGGCTTATACTGATTTCAGGCCACAGCTGATCGACCACTTTTCAGTTCGCGGGTGGCGCTTACCCCTCTTGTACCACAAGGGCGGTCTTTCAGATACTTTCGATATTAGGAGCTCATCACCATTTTACTTACTAGCCAGTACTTTAGGGTGGGCTGAGCTGGCAAGAATGTTCTTAGAAAATAGGAAATCAGGATGAAGCTGGTTGCCTGCTCCGAAACTGTCACTTCTTGACATGGTTAACGAATGTTTTCATCATCCTCATCATCAGCGATACGTCCGAGCCTTTCTCTGGGCGCCTTCTCTTGTCTACATGGTTTAATTTTTGGTGCGACTCGGCGCCGGTCGCCCGCGAGGTTAGGTCTGCTTTCTTTGTGTCGCACCCTACGCACACACTCGCGCTCTACATACATATATGCGTATTTTCATTCTCCCACATTTTATTTCATTAGCTCTACATGGGATTTTGTAAGCATATGTCCAGCAATATAGTTCACCCCTCTCTTTGTCTACTTAAACAACTATTTGTGTATATGGCCACACCTCTATCTCGGTCTCGGTCTATGTCACTGTCATATATATATATATACATATATATATATATATATATATATATATATATATATATATATATAATATATATATATATATTGTGCGCGCGCGTGTGTGTGTATCAGTTTATAGACTTACGTGTGTATTTATGGCAACACTTACACACAGACATCTCTTGTCTCTATTTACATGATTTTAGAATTTGGGTTCCCAAAAAAGGATTTATAAAGTTTTCACTTACATTCCATAACTATCCCTTTATATATCTATAAATTTGTTTAACTTCCATTTTCATACCCGTTTGCCTGTGGATGAAAGTTTGTTTAAAACAAGTATGACATAATGACCGTACAGCTGCAGCCGACTGAACTTTTCCCCGGTGACTTACATCTGACCCAACTTTGATGTGATAAATATACCTTTAGCTGACCCAGAACATACACTCATACACATATACATGTATCAAAGATTAAAAATGAAGAAAAAAAAAACTTTCCCAGTTCAGTTTGCATAATGTAATGAGATTAGTTTGACAGAATTACACGGAACTACAATGATAATGATATATAACTACCCAACGAGGATTTAAACGCATTTAAACCAGAACGCATTTAAGGTAAGTTCAGGTAGTTTTAGCCCACAATCTCTATGGCCTGTGAGAGATTAGGTCCTTGTTAAGGAAAATCATTAGATATCGTGTGGTATCTCTGACTGTCATCGCACATGTATTAACATCGTTGAGGTATTGTTATCGTTATTGCAATATTTGTGCTTTCATCGCAGTGGTTTGCTCGAGTAAAGTGACGTGCATGCAGGACAGGAATTTAATTGCCATATTTTTATTTTTCACTTTACCATCAGCGCATATTGGGTTACAGTTTCGCGTACATTTTTTTTTTACAGTTCACCCTACGCTCACATTGTACTACATACATTGTGCTACACAGAACTGACTATTTTATTGCATGAACTGTATTCTCTCTGATCTGAGCGTAAGTTTGGCTGGCAAACATTGTGGAAACGGAGGCGAATCTGGTTTCTGTGCATGCTGTATTTTTACTGTTTAAACACAGCTGACAGACGAATATTGTTTTTGTTTGTTTTCAGGCTAAAGAGGTAATGCCGTTCTTTGACACCAAATAATGAAATTCATGATGGATAATACATCCACACGTACACATACAGACGCACTCACATATGTGTGTGTGTGTGCGTACGTGCATGAATGCGTGCAGATTGATAAAAAGATAGAAAGATGGCAGACAGATAGACCAGCAGACACGACCCAAGACTGAGAAAGAGAATAAGAAAACGAACAACGAAACAAAACAAGAAACGCGAACGGTAACAGGCGAGACGAAAATCCCTCGCGAACGGCATCTAATGAGCAATCACATGACATGAGATATTGACCCAAACACGTAGTATAAAACCCATGAAAAGGAACCGCTCGTTTTGAAATATATAGTTTTTCTCTTAACAAACCAAATTAAAGTAATTATCTCTACTTAAAAAAGAAAAGAGAGGGAGAGAACGAAAAAAAAATTGCGTGCGTGTGTTAGGGGTGGAGGGATAAGGGGGGGGGGAGGTTAATGGTATCTTCGCTCACGTCTCAGCATAACGCACATAAAGTTCATTAATTATAAGCGATTATAGAGGGAACAGTAATTAACCCATTAAACACGAACTCAAAGGGAAACCACCCTGCAGAGTTGTAAATCTTTTAACACAAAATTCCTTAAACTTATGTGAGAGAAATGGCTTCCTAGGCAGTGATAATGATCATCCGATTAAAAGTGCAGGCACGAGTACTGATCGCTGACTTTGGGAGAGGTTGCAAGGGGAGCGGTGACCGTTTTAATGGGAGGCAGGATTTGAGATAATGATACAAATTACTATTAAAATTACACATCAATCAGAAATAAGGAAAATTGCCCATATACCCTCACCCCCATACGCATGTGTGTGACACGTACATAGACCCCTACACATATCCGTATATGTATTCACGCACACACATTCATATAAATGGACGCATGTACGTAAATATGTTCACATCACACGACAGTACCGAGTCACGCATTCCATTTCGCGGAGGAAATAATGACCCGAGGGAAAATTAAGACAGAAGTCA
>NW_020869767.1:261260-263760 GCF_003789085.1 Penaeus vannamei | reverse complement strand
CAGCCTTGACTTTCCGCCGGAGTATACAATGATACAATACATATATATAGTAATATATATCAATCATACATATATATGATACTACTTTAGGTATTACTATCATATATAGTATATGTATTTATATGTCATTATCTTACTACTATATATATTATGTTATTATATTTAATTATATCTAAGGATATTATTATACTTAATATATATTATGATATATATATACTATAGGAGTAATATATTGATGTTCATAATGTGCTATGTTCAAGCCCCAGTTGGTGTAGCATAATCCATCGTTCTAAATGGTTGATCATGTATTGTGTGTGGCGTGTTGTGTCTGTGCTGATATATACACAGATACACACCAAGGTTAAACAGGTATATATATGAAACGTGTGGAAGTAATTGCACTACCGAACAATGGATATAGCCGATAAATTGAACTTAACTCCCCGACCATAGCTAAGTCTCATATCTAATACTATCTCTATCTATCGGTTATTCTTATCTACTCCTCATCATATATGTTTTATATATATCATAATAACATATATACTATATATATTTATATATAGGTGTTATATATATATACACACATCTACACACACACACACACACCACACACACACACACACACACACACACACACACAACACTCACATTATATACACACACATCACACAAACACGCACACACCACACCACACACACACACACACACACACCACACCCCCCCCCAACCCCCCCCCAAACCCCACACACACACACACACACATACATCATACACACACACACACACACACACCACACCACACACACACACACACACACACACACACTTTCACACCATACACCACACCCACACACAACCACACACACACACCTCACACACATACAAACCACACTACAGAGCCACCACACACACACAACACACACACACACCACACTACACCTCACTCACACACATCGATCCTACACCAATACACACACTAGCGATCACATCACTCACTCATCCACACTCCACAACACAAGGCGAGCACACCCACACACACACACCACACCCTCATTCAAGTTCACCCAATATTTTAGCAGTCTGAATCTTTGATCCTATACAGTCCAGCTATTTCAACACAGATGATGGATATGTTACTATTGTAAGTCATGGTCGAATTCGACTTATGAGAAGTAAAGAAGACAACCCACGTAAGAGAGAGTATATCAATAGACTCGTCTGGACCGAGAAGACGATGAAACAGAATGATGACGAGAGAGATAGAGAAGACGGACTGAAGAGAGAGAATCGACGATCGACAGAGAGGACGGCGGATCACAGGAGAAGAGACCGAGAGAGAGGTAAAGAAAGAGGAGGCAGAAGACTAGAAAATGATAGACTAGATAGGCATAGGTGAGACACCACACACACACTACCACAACACACACAATCACGACACCACACACACAGAGCGAGAAAGAGAGAGGAGAAGAGAGAGAAACGAGTGAGAGACAGGACGGAGAGAACGTGAGAGAATGCACTTTGCTAAGAATGAGATCGACAGAGGAAGCGTGGCCGAGAACGCCCGACTGAGAAGAGCGCGAATGGAGAAGGGAGATAGACGTACTCGAGGAATGTAGAAGATGATCCTGAGACCGACCTGAAGGAGAAGACGGAGATTGCATCTTCTGATATTATTGACAAACGCATTACTTTTACAGAGCATCAGTTTAACATTCCGTGTCCAAAAGCCAGGGAAAAGAAATGGTCCGAGCATCTACCCAATCTGGCTGAACCTGTGTATATACTGACTTATAGGGCCAAAGTTCAAACATTAAGTATACCGTTCCTGAAGGGCTGGCAACCTTTAGTACTCACCTATATTCGTTTATCTATGTAATAACTGGAAAAACAAGTCACATATAACACGATTTACAAAAAAATTAACAATAGTTTCAGCTAATCATTGATATTCCATTGTGGTGTGTGGTTGTGTTGTGTGTGTGTTGTGACGTATGTGTGTCAGAGAGATCGAGATGAGACGAGGACGAGAAAGAGAGAGAGCTCAGAATGAGATTCTTCAGATAAAGAGAGAGTGCAGAAGAGATGAGATGATAGAAGATCGATGAGAAGACGAGAGAGAGAGAGAGAGATCTTGTCTTACAGTTAATTATTGTTGAAATGAGGCGGACAATTAATAAGTAGCTATAGTTATTATAGTGAATGGATCTAATCATATATATATATAGTACTATATATATATATTATATGAGATAAATGAATAATTATATATGACTACTAATACCTTATATATATACCTTATTATATATAGTACCTTCATACAATATAGCATATATATGTATATATAGATATATATGATGTATATATATATATACATTGAGCTGATTATAATATTATAAGTATATATATATATAATATTACTTATATATATAATGGACTACACTATATTAAAAGTCTGCGTATCCTTAATGCTACCATTTAATGGTTTATGTGATAC
>NW_020869767.1:248760-251260 GCF_003789085.1 Penaeus vannamei | reverse complement strand
TACTTTCTACCCGATAATGGTTCTCCTGAGGGTGAGGCAACGGCGGCTGCTCTTGCAAGCCCGGCTCTTGTCTTGACTAAAATGAACGATTTTTTTTCCTTTCTTTCTTTTTTGGGGGAATTTTCTTCTTGTTTTTTCTTTCTTATTTTTTTTTCTTTGATTTGAGAGGTAGAATGAGGTATTTATATTTCTTGGTATTTCATAATTAGGATTTCTTTGGGGGTGTGTTTTCTGGTTGTCTTCTGTTTTTTTTTTTTTTTTTTTTTTAAAGGAAAAATAGGATATGATCGTTTTTTCTCACGCAATTTACCTGACGTCGTCCACTTTACATGTAGATTTTTGCAGGAATATCCTCCGCTTTCCCCTCCTTTCCCTCTGCCACTCACCCCCCCTCCTCTCCCTTCATCCCTCCTCCTACCCTTCCCCTCCTCTCCCAAGCTCACTCCACCCCCCCCCCCTGCCCTTCCCCCACTCCCTTGCTCGACCACGAGATTGAATTTTCTTGGGATTAATCTCATTAATATTCTACATTGTCGGCTGAACATTTTCTTTAGCGAAAATGCAAAATGGTGTCATTTTTTCACGGATGGCAAAATCATCTTCCTAAAAAATTATGATAAACATGTGATTTTTCAGGATTCAGTTTCTTAACGAGGAACGTATTTATACATACCTGTATATATATGTATATATATATATATATATATATATATATATATATATATATATATATATATAATGTATATATATATATATATATATATATATATATATATATATATATATATATATATATATATATATATATATATACATATATATATATATATATATATACATAAACACACAGCACACACACACACACACACACACACACACACACACACACATATATATATATATATATATATATATATATATATATATATATATATATATTTACATACATTCATGTGTGTATGTGTGAGGAATAGTTAATACACACACATATATATCTATAACACACACATATAAACGTATACACACACATGTGTATATGCTATTATTATTATTATTGTAAGTTATATAAAGAGCCACAATGAAAAAATCGAAATTTATATCAAAGATGTCAGTGCAGGTCAATATATAGCTAAGAAAAAGTGAAAGAATAGAAAGTCAGCTATTTACGCAAGAAAAAACATGTTAGCTGATCTTTTAAACTTACCAAAAGTCGGAGAAGTTACACTCTCTGAAGGCAATCTATTCCAAATTCTACAAATAGCAGTAAAAAGGCATCTAGAAAACTGATTTGTAGACGATCGACTCACATCAAATGTCATTGAATTGAGGGTCTTAGAACTTCTGGTAACTCTTGCAGGTTGATAAAACGTACAGAGATGTGGATTATCGGTTGCAATCATGTATAAGACCGAAAGAGCTCCAATAACCCTGCGATGCCCAATGTCCAAATCTAAGTCAGACAGGAGAAGTTTATTGGAGCCAAAGGGACGATAAAGTGTGAATCTGCAACAGATAACCACACAGGAGGACAATACTCAAAATGAGGCAGAAGAAAAGAAAAGAAGCATATTCCTAATATGCAATTCAAATGTAAGCTTTAAATCAAAGGTTACACCTAAGAGCTTCAGGTTATCCGCTGAAGTGATTAAGACTCAATTAATCAGCGGACTTAGATGCTGAGGCAACTGCGTTCGAGACCGACTCACAATCATTTCTTTAGACTTTTGTAGGATTTAATTTCATTCCCCACCGAGAGCACCACGACTGAATCATCATCAGGTCTACAGTGAGACTGTCAGCTACTATTTGCCTAGTTGCTGGAGAAGGAATATCAGCATAGAGAGAAGTATTATCAGCATATGCCTAGATTTTATTAGTAATGCCAGACCCCATATCGCTTGTATATAAAATAAAGAGCAAAGAGCCAAGAACACTTCCCTGAGGAACCCCAGAAGACAAACGGAAATGAGCTAAAACTACCATCAGCATGAACACACTGCCGCCTACGAGTTAGAAATTCAGTTAAAATACTTAAAACTTTAGCACAGCAGCCTGTAAAAATTAAACTGTTGTGATTAACTGTCAAAAGCTATACTAGAGTCCAGAGAGACATTAATATATATATATATATATATATATATATATATATATATATATATATATATATATATATATATATATATATATCCTGTAGGGCAGAATCAACTGTCGAAAGCAACTTTAATGGTTTCCATGAACAATGTAGAAAAATGCAAGTTCTTCCTTTCAGTAAGCTGTCACGTGGAATAATACCTGTCGATGGCCTTTGATAACATAAGCAGATCTAAAATAATTTTGAAAGTAAAGGGAAGATGGGGAGAAAAGAAATTACCTAAAGAGGGAGGAACTGGTTGAAAGGCAAGCTGGTAGACAGGTAGACAAACAAAAGAACAGATAAATGGACATGCAAACAAATCGGATGACACACAGACAAGCAGACACACAGATACACAGAGGCAGA
>NW_020869767.1:228760-241260 GCF_003789085.1 Penaeus vannamei | reverse complement strand
AAAGATTATCCTCACTGGCTATTTCGTTTACAAACAACACCGGCACCTGGCAACAAAGAGATTTTTAAACAAGTTATTTTTTTCTTTATCAACAGAGCATGTACGGAAATAGGGGTAAAGCGTATGCAAATCAGTGGACCCATAATCTGGAAACGTCTACCTTAAACTTTCAAAGACTCTTCCCCTTTCCTATCTCTCTCTTCCTAGCAGACGTGTGATATATATATATATATATATATATATATATATATATATATATATATATATATATATATATATATATATATATATATATATATATATCCCCCCATCCGGCTCTCCCCCTCCTACTCCTCCTCCCTTGGCACCCTCCTACCTATCCACTCTTCCTTTTCCCCCCTTCCCATCTCTCTCTTCCTAATAAGTATTTCCTACCTGAACTCTTAAAAAAAATAGGAAAAAAAGAAAAGGGAATGTAACTAATGAATAAACTATTTTGTGTTGTATTTGACCGCCCCCCTACTTTCTCCACCCTCCTGTTTAACCCCAACCTCTCTCTGTCCATTCCTCTGTCTCTCTCTCTCTCTCTCTTTCTCTCCTCCCTCCCCTTCTTCCCCCTCTCTTCCCCCCCCCCCACTCTCTCTCTCCTACGCCCGACATCATAATTTCTTTCGCACCTTAACCAAGTTAAGCCACAGACCACCTCCGCGCCCACAGACACGTCGACTTAATGAGCCAAAGTGACAGCAATGGATGTCTGCAAGAGGCCGAGACTCGGAACATCCATTATTTGGACGGGAAGTATTTATGCGTCGTCTCTGTTGTACTTTGTTGCACGCCGGTGTGTTCTGTTGCAATTTCTGGTACTCTTGGGAGGGAGGCTTCTATCCTTCGTCTTCGTGCTGTATTTTGTTTGGCGTTTGTTGCGCTATTGGGCTGGTTGGAGGATTTATAAGGCATGTTGTATATTGCAATGCATTTCGGTGCAGTTTCTTGTACTGTTCATCATAGCGTTGCATTATTACTTAATGTTATACTGTATTAAAAAAAAACATATGCTGAGGGCAATAGAGGTTATCCACGAAAACTTAAACATTTAAATTTTATCCTAAGCGGATTATTATCACTACTTCATATTGCCTGAGCAACTCAATGTTTAGACAGCATGTTTTTTTCCTAATTCAGATTATATAACGTATGATGCTTGAATTAACAAATTCTACACAAAATGCGGTAATTCTAGAGGAGATGGAATGTTCGTTTTTTCCTATATTTCCCCCCCTATCCACTTCGATGGGGACACGTGGGGAATCGGGGGTTTTTAGGGGGGGGGGCATACATAGGTCTCCCACACAAGCTGTCATTGTAAAACTGTAAAGAAAACCCATTTATCGCAAAGATGAGCCAAATTTGCCCACAAAAATAACCGTTTTTAGGGATATTTGAAGATATCAATGCGCCATACAATTACGTCACACCAAATTTTGAAGACCGTAAATTGTGAATAGATTATAAAAATTAATTAAATGAATTAATATAATGGTAATTAATATAGTTTGGAGAGCAAGTGTCGAAAATCAACTTGAAATTGCGCGTAAATGTCTATCAAACAATACATAGTACTACACGCACTACTTTCTTGAGCGCCATCTTCTGAGTTACATGGTTTGTTTACATTGAGTTAAGCGATAAGCGAAGAATGGAACTTTGCGAGCGACAAATTTCGGCACTTTTGTTTTAATATTATGACGTAATTATGTCTTTCTGCGCTTTAAATTTGACTTCCCTGATAAGTTTGCATGTTGTTCTTTCATTTTAGTAGCATTTCATGTTTGTTTAAAGGAATTCTATATCCTCCAGATTTACCCAAAATGCTTCTCCTGGGTAAGAAGGTAAGTGCATCCCGTGATAGTGGATTTACTAAGAGAGAAAGTATTCTTGGATAAAAAGCAGGTCTGGACACGGAAGGATGCAACGGCATATTAACGCTGAATGTCTTTCTAAAAAATCAGTGAATGGCATCATGCATTGTTGTGAAGCATTACTGGGTATCACAGTTCTGGGGCCTTTTGGTATCCATTTGCCTCCTGAACTTGAACACACAGAGAAGATCCAGGTGTTTAAGAACAAGCGGAAACTTCTGCGCTTTCCTAAACTTCTTGCGGAATGCCGCAACCTCTCCGAAGGACCTTAGGAACCAATGCTGGCAAACTTCCCTGGTTTGGCCCGTGACCCGACACGACACTCTTCAACAAGGCCCTACAAGGTGCGATTGAAGGAGACAGACATCAAGGTCACCCAAGTTAGAACTGGGTCACAAATGTACCAGTGTGAAGGAATGGACTGACCTCACCATGCCAGACCTGCTTGTCACTGCCCAGCAAAGGTCCCGGGACAGTGGAGAAACCTGTAAACTGCTGCAGCCACCAGGCAAGCATCTGCATCATTTGTTATTTAGGGAACTGAAATCACATAAGCACATGATGGCAAATGTTTCACGCAGTGGGAGAGAAAGGACAATATTGTTTGCAATTACTATTACAACTACTGTGATTACTACTTACTACTACAGTTATAATCGCGACTCACTGCCTCTACAACAACATCAATCACAACTCCTGCTACAATTCAAGGGATGAACTCAACTGATCATCATGAAATGTCTATTATCCTTAATCCAGATCTTGGCAACCTCTGGCGAGCGCAAGAGAATGGATACAAATAGCGATCTCTGCAGACTTCCTGTGGTTAACCTTCGAATTTCCGCAGTTGCAACTTTATTGACTGATTGCAGGAAAACGCAATGAATAAACATTCTTTCACATTGATATATAGTTACCTCTTCTCCTTTTTCCATTTCTCTTCTCTTACTAACTTACCCTTCCTTCTCCCTATTCCTTTCCTACCCACCTATACTCCCCCTCCTCCCTCGGCTCTTACTAACTCACTTCTTCCTTCTCCCTCCCCCTCCACACTTTCCTCCTCCTACTCCTCTTCCTCCTCGGCACCCTCCTACCTCTTCCTCCTCCCATCTCTCTCTTCCTAGTAGACGTGATATATATATATAACATATATATATATATATATATATATATATATATATGATATATATAATATATATATCCCCATACGGCTCTCCCCCTCCTCCTCCTCCTCCCTTGGCACCCTCCTACCCATCCACCCTTCCTTTCCCCCCTTCCCATCTCTCTCTTCCTTGCAGACGTGTGATATATATATCCCCCACCCGGCCCTCTCCCCTTCTCACTTCTACTCCTCAGGCCCTCCCTCCTTAGTCTTCTCCCTTCCCCCTTCTCCCGGCCTCTCTCCCCCCCTCTTACCCCTGGCTTCCCCTCCGCCTCCCACCTTATCATCCTCTTCCACCATCCTCTTCCTTCCCGACCAAAAGCCCTCTCCCTCCTCCTCCTCCCCTCCCCCCTCCTCTCTCCCTCTTTCCCTCCTCCTCCTCATACCCTTCCCCTTCTCACCTCCTCCTCCCTTCCCTCTTCCCTCCTCCTCCTTTCTTCCCTCTCCTCCTCCTCCTCATACCCTTCCCCTTCTCACCCTCCTCCTCCCCTCCTCTTCCCTCCTCCTCCTCCTCCCCTCTACCCTTCCCCTTCTGACCCTCCTCCTCCCCTTCCTCCTCCCTCCTCCTCCCCTTCCCTCTCCCCTCCTCTTCCCTCTTCCCCTCCTCCTCCTCCTCTTCCCCTCCTCCTCCTCCTCTTCCCTCTTTCCCTCCTCCTCCTCATACCTTCCCCTTCTCACCCTCCTCCTCCCCTTCCTCCTTCCCCTCCTCCTCCCATTCCCTCCTCCTCCTCCCCTTCCCTCTTCCCCTCCTCCTCCCCGCCCGCTCCGTGTTCCGACCAAGCGGCCGCCGTGAGTATGCCCAATTTAATTAGTGAATGTTAGATCCAGTGTGTTCGTTTTAGGTTTATTAAAGTTATCACAGGAGGCTTTATGACTCAGCATTCTCTAGGCATCCTTTAGTAATTTCTAAATTGAGTTGATGACAGCGAGTGAGAAGGGGGAAGGGGGGAAGATTAGAGAAAGACTGACAAACAGATAAGAGAAAGAATGAGAAAGAGTGGGGGGGAGTGGAATAAAGGAGAGATAGATAGGTAAATAGATAAATAGATAGACAGCCAGATAGGCAGATAGATAGGAAGATAAATGGATAATTAAATAGATAGACAGAAAGAGGAACGAGAGAGAGAGAGAGAGAGAGAGAGAGAGAGAGAGAGAGAGAGAGAGAGAAGAGAGAGAGAGAGAGAGAGAGAGAGAGAGAGAGAGAGAGAGAGAGAGAGAGAGTTAGTTAAATTCTTATATGGTGGGAAGGCAATCAGCTGTTCGGCGAAAGAAGCTTGTGGTCTATTGATTTTCCTTAGAAATATAAACATATACCGTTATATGAATGAAGTTGCAAAATAACAGGTGAATATATACGTAAATCGATATATAGATTGGGTGACTAATTAACTAACTCATTCACCTACTGCAGAAATATAGAAATTTAGGATAATTTATTCAGCGAAATAGAGATGTGTTAGAATAGATTATATGATAATGAAATAACTAATGAATCAGGGAAGATAAAGGGGAAGAATACGAGGACAGGAAGAATAAAAGAATAAACGAGAATATAACAGAAAACGAGAACAAAAAAAAAAAGAAAAGAAAGAAAAAAGAAAACGAAACTCAAGAAGAAAATGGGAATAAATGAGGACGGGAGAGTATGGAATAACGAATAACGGGGGAAGAGAAGGATAACGTAAAGCTAGAGATAGCAAGAGAAGTGAGAATTATCTGGAATCATCGAGAAGACAAACGGCGCCGGGAAGCTTTGTCTGAAAGGGAGAGGATGTGCAGAATTTCCATATATAATATATATATATATATATATATATATATATATATATATATATATATATATATATATATATATAAAATACATTTTTTCTTCTTCTTTCTTCTTCTCCTTCTCTCTCTCTTTACAGAGGTAAGTACTTGTATACATTCACGTAGATATGTGTACTTACATTCAGAAATACGTGCCGTATACTCGTTAAGATAAATCCGAGTATACCCTTACAGACACGTATGCACGCATACGCACACACACACACACACACATACGGATACATACTATAACACACACACAAAAAATACCACACACACACAACACACACACACACACACACACACACACACACACACACACACACACACACAAACACACACACACTCACGCACACCCTTAAATACAAATCAAATTATTAAACATTGCAAATACTATCTCGTATCCTAATATTTTCCCACTTTATTTACAGCAATGAGGTCACCATCGTAAGAACGAAACAAACATAACGAAATTAACGGTTTTAACGGTATTAACTCTATTCTTCCTCCCCTTTCATACCCGGGGATTTAGAAAGAAAAAAAAAGAAACGGTATATAAAATTTGAAATATACAAAAAGAGAAAGATAAAAGAGAAGAGAAATGAAAGACAAAAGAAAAAAGTTAAAACACAAAATGGCTTCGACACCAACGTAAAAAAAGAAAGAAAGAAAAAATCGTTTCCAGTGACAACAACAGCAATTAAGCAACGCGGACCTTTGGTTAAACTGCAGACACACTGACAGGAGTGAGAGAGACAAACACACACACGCACACACACACACACACACACCACACACACACACACACACCACACACACACACACAACACACACACACACACAGAGAGAGAGAGAGAGAGAAGAGAGAGAGAGAGAGAGAGAGAGAGAGAGAGAGAGAGAAGAGAGAGAGAGAGAGAGAGAGAGAAGGGAAGAGGGGGAGGAGGGAGGGGGAGAAGGAGGGAGGGAGAGGGAGGGAGAGAGTGAGTGAGAAAGTGAGTGAGTGAATGAGAGAGTGAGAGAGAGAGAGAGAGAGAGAGAGAGAGAGAGAGAGAGAGAGAGAGAGAGAGAGAGAGAGAGAGAGAGAGAGAGATGAGAGAGAGAGAGAGAGAGGTAGGGAGAGAGATAGATAGATAAATAGATAGATAGATAGATAGATAAAGAGAGAGAGAGAGAGAGAGAGAGAGAGAGAGAGAGAGAAGAGAGAGAGAGAGAGAGAGAGAGAGAGAGAGAGAGAGAGAGAGAGAGAGAGAGAGATGGAGGGAGAGAGAGAGTCGGATACTATAACATTATACCATGGAATTAAATTTCGTGATTTAATACTGAAAGAAAATAATGTTAGAGGAAACACTCTCTTCAACACTCTTTTTTACTTAAAATGTTCTTGTGTAAATCATGTTTTGACTGCACCTTCATTTCTGGAAAATTGCAATATCAAAATAACATTAGCCTTATATTTCATGATTTGCTAAAAAAAAATCCCTTGTCATTTGCAAATATGTTTCGGAACAATTTATAATTAGTTATTTCAAACAATTAGTTCCTGAGTTTTACAACGCTAATAAATAAACAGCGTCAATTATGAGCATTATCATGGATAAATGTTGCAATAGAAATAACAAAGCAACAGTATTAGTATCGTTGGTATAAAATGAAATGTTAAACGGGCAATAAGGTTATTTCATACATTTTCCTAAATGACTAAAGTGGAATAAAAAGTTGATCGTAGTGCTGATGATAAGTTCCATATACTTTTGTTATGTTTAATAAATATGGATTATACTTATCAGAACGTTTTATTTTTTATTTTTTATAACATTTAACAAATTTCATCTTTCTTGAGGAGCATATGTGCCACCATTTAAGGGACAGTAAGGATAAAGCAGATACAAAACTATTATTTTCCCTTTAAGATTATAATAACTCCTCTTCTCCCCTTTCGTGAAATTTTGCCTGGTTCAAGATGTCTTTACTATTTACAGAAGAAAATAGTTAAAGAAAGAAAAGATACACATTAAATTAATTTTGTACGAAGTTGAGATGGATTCCCAAACTGTTGTCTTGTCTTTCTGTGCAGTAATTGAATACTTTGACTGCGTAAAGCTATTTTGAATATTTCGACATGCATGAAATATTGCCATTGTTATTAGCGTTATACTTTCACTGGTATGGTTTTTGCCCTTCATTTTTATTTTGCGTGCTGATCAAAATTAAATTCCTTGTTTATTTGTTTAAAAGGTCGTTTCGCTTCCATTTTTGCATGGTCGTTTTTTCTCGATTTTTGCGTATGATTCGCCCAGCTATCTTGCACATTATTAAAGACATATATACTATTATATTACAGACACTAATCGTTGATCTTACATTTATTTATTGGTTAAATTTTGACATCATTCTTCCAGTCAAGAACTTAATTGATACAACTTTTTTGGCTTAATTTCACGTAATAAGCAAATGTATTTTGAGTCAATAAATACTCCTTTGAGCATAATGTACATATACAATTGAAAAGATGAAGGGGGAAATATTCTGAGAGAAAGCCGATGATCCAGTGATACTGAACATGTTAACTGAACATTTTGAGCTCTAGTTTAATGTGTTGTTGAATTATAGTTATTTTATATTTTTCATTGTAGTTAGGTTTCCCACTGTCTGCACATATTCTCTTTTGATAAACCATCATTCCGCATAGAATCAAACACAGACATATTTATCTATCTACCTGTTTGCCTAACCATCTCTCTCACTCTTTCTCCGATATATATATATGTGTGTGTGTGTGTGTGTGAGTGTGTGTGTGTGTGTGTGTGTGTGTGTGTGTGTGTGTGTGTGTGTGTGTGTGTGTGTGTGTGTGTGTGTGTGTGTGTGTGTGTGTGTGTGTGCTGTGATGAAGTTGGGGGGTGAGGTGGTAAATGAAAGGGGATTTTACTGGAGGGTTTATTAGGCGAGGTAAAGGCGTGACTCTACGAGAGACCCGTGCCCCGGTGCCAAGGGCGGAGCGGTGACGGGCGCGACCGTCGTCTGTCTGTCTCCGTCTGCTTTCCCTCCTGTCTGACGAGCGTGTCCTTTTATGCTGGCTCCGGAGATGTTTGTTCCAGCCTAGACAAAGGGCTTAATCGAGTGGGAGATGTAGGTCACCTTGGGTCAACCAGGCTCGGGTGTGGCAGGTGCGAATCGGCCGCTGCCTCTGGTGATGTACACACAGGAGGACTGCGACAGGAAGGTACAGCTTCCATTTCGACCAGGGACAGATGTGTGGAACGATATTGCTTACATATATATATATATTATATTATAATATATATATATATATATATATATATATATATATGTGTGTGTGTGGTGTGTGTGTGTGTGTGTGTGTGTGTGTGTGTGTGTGTGTGTGTGTGTGTGTGTGTATATATATGTAAATATATATATCATGTATATATTATATGTACATGTATTATATATGAATATATATCATATATACATATATATATATATATATATATATATATATATATATATATATATATATTTATATATATATATATAATATACATATATGTATGAATACTTATTTGTATATATATTATTATATATATGTATTATATATATATATATAATATATATATATATATATATATATATATATATATATATATATATATATATATATATATATTTGTATATATATGTATATATATTTGTATGTATATTTATATATATTTGTATACATATGTATGTTTGCATACATATACATATATATGCTGCAAGTTAAGGGTATGCTAATGTACTTTTTATGAAAAATCTATGTTTCACAACAGCATTAACTTTAAATCTGATTGGGTGCCGCGGAAAGCATCTACTGGCAACAGTATGCAAAGTGTGATTAATCTCCTTATGCTTTAGTGAAATCTGTAATTAGCTTAAGGCCTTTTAGGGTTTCCTCCCTCCCAGCACACTTTGCTGAGGTTGCTGTGGTTATGAGTACATTAGGTGGAGTACACAGCTCAGTCAGTAATTCCTTCTAAACACTTTGATCCGTGAACAATATCTTGTTGTCAACATAAGCGGTTGGGGCGTAGAGCAGGTGAAAGAAAGGGGTCTTGGCTGGGAGGTTTATTAGGAAGGTAGTATGTGTGACACCATGTGAGACCCGTGCCACAGGGTGCCGAGGGCGGAGCGGTGACGAGCAAGACCGTCGTCTGTCTGCCATCTGCTGCTGTGTCTGCTCTCCTCTTGGTCTGCTTCTGCCGTCTGACGAGACGTCCTTTTATGCAGCTATTCCTTGCGAGGGAATATGATTGCTTAGGCCGTAGAAGTGTCAAAAGAGAAAGTAGAGTGAACACCTGCGTCCGCTGAAGGAGGAAGGGAGCTGCCGGGGCCTTGGTGCGAAAGAGGGAACCATTCGGCCTTCGAGCATATCGTTGACACTCGTTATCTATATTGCTAGTTAAGTCACTGGATATTTTTTTTTTAATATTCGACTGGAGCTTTGGCTTTATGACACATCATATAATTTCAGGAGGTTTTAGGTGAAATATTCTGTGTCATGGCCAAAAATCCCAGATACATAAATTTTATGGAGTATACCAGAGTGGTGAGATAACTCACAGGTTATCTTAATAATCATGGTGATTGTTATTATCGCTGTGCAATTTGAAGTTCGGAATTTATTGCGCATTACGATATTATCTGATAATAATCTGATTCACTGGAACTTTATATGAAAGAAACAACCATACTCACATAAAAACCGATAATAACCAAACAAATAAAAGCGTACGAGATGATGATTTAAAAAACAAAAATAAAGAAATGAAGATAAACAGAAATGAAAATAAACAAAAGAAACAAAGAACCCCAAACCACCATACACAAGACCGACAGACAAACACTTTAGAAAGAGCGAGGGGTCAGAACCATAGGAAGACTCTGTTGATCACAAGACGACAATTTAGACCAAACAACAGCAGGTGCCGAGAGGAGGGCGTGAGGAGACAGCCAATATTGACCTACGGAAAAGGAAGGGAAGAAGGAGGGGGATGAGGAGGGAAGAGAAGGAGAAGGAGAGGGAGGGGATGGGGGAGAAGGGGAGGGGGAGGGGGAAGAGAAGGAGAAGGAGAGAGGGGGAGGGGAAAAGAAGGAGGAGGAAGGGTGGGGGGGGGGAAGAAAGAGAAGGAGAGGGAGGGGGGGGGGAAAGGAGAAAAGAAGGAGAAATGAAGGCGAAAGAAAAGAAGACAAGGATGAATAGATAGTTCTTTTTGAGCCATGGAAGCTAAGAAAAAGGAAAAGATGGAAATAGGCTATGAAGAGGGACGAAAGGAAGTTGAGAAAGAGGGAAGGGAAAAGAGATAGGGAGCGGGGGAGAAAAAAGAGGAGAAAGAGAAAGAGAGAGAGAGAGAGAGATCGTCATACAGATAGATAGATAGATAGAGAGAGAGGACGATAGGGAAGAGGGAAGTATGATGAGGAAAGAGAAAAGGGGGGAATGACAGGGGAGAGGGAAGAACTGGAGGATGGAGAAATGAAGAATGAGACAGAAAGAAGAAAGCTTATAGGATTTGGAGGATTTATTCAGTTGCATGAATGTGTGAGCGTGTTTTTCCCGTGATATTGCATGCATGCATGTGCATATGTGTATATGTGCCTGTGTATATGTGTACATATTTGTGTGTGTATATGTGTACATGTGTATGTGTGTGCATGTGACTTTATTTGTGCTTTTCCTCGTGTGCGTATACTAATACATACCCCTAACGTGTCTCCAAAGTATACATTCACACACACCTACACACACCCAAACGCATCCCCCCCCCCATAAAAAAGAGAAAAGATTAAAAAAAAAAAGAAAAGAAAGAGAGAGAGAAAAGAAAAGAAGAAGACGAAGAAGAAACAGACAAGCGACATCCCCGACGAAGTGTCCTCGCCAAAGACCAGTTAAATAAAGTGTCTCCTCCTTTCATTGCAGATGCGCGGAATTACGTGTGGTGTTGCTGAAGGAGGCCGGTGATAAAGTCAGATGTGGCGGAAGACAAATACTGATGGACTAAGTCACTTTTGGCGATGGCGTTTTCGTCCTGGGTTCTGCTTGGGCTTTTGCTTTATTTTCTCGCTGCTGTTCTAACTTTCAGTGTTCTTAACATTGTTGTCAATTGTTATTTTTACTATTATTACTCTCAGGCTTTTACTGCTGTTATTATTGTTATTATTATTTTCATTGATATTGTTATTATTATTGTTATTGTTGTTATTATTATCATTATTATCCTTATCATCATCATATTGTTATCATCAATGGTTATTACTGTCATTATTATCATTATTGTTATCATTATTATCATAGATATCATTGTTATTACTATTTTTATTAATAGTATTATCATTATCACTATCATTATTATTACTACTATCATTATCATTTTCATTATCTTTATTATTATTATTATCATTATCATCATCATTGTCATTATCATTACTATAATTGATTATCATCATCATCATTATTTTTATTATTATCATTATTATTATTATTATCATAGTGATTGCAATTGTTATGATCAATTATATTATTATCATATATTATCATTATTGTTATTATTATCATTATTATTATTACTAATGTTATTATTATCATTACTATCATTATTGTCATTAGTATCAATATATCTATCATCGTTATCATTATTGTTACTATGATCATTATTATAATTATGACCATTAGTATCATTACCATTATATCATCATCATTATGATTGTTATTACTGTTATCATTATTATTATTATTATTGTCATTTATATATTTACTATGATTATATATACATATATGAGTATTAATATATATATATATATATATATATATATATATATATATATATATATATATATATATATATATATATATATATATATATATATATATATCTGTGTGTGTGTGTGTGTGTGTGTGTGTGTGTGTGTGTGTGTGTGTTGTGTGTGAGAGAGAGAGAGAGAGAGAGAGAGAGAGAGAGAGAGAGAGAGAGAGAGAGAGAGAGAGAGAGAGAGAGAGAGAAGAGAGAGAAAGAGAGAGAAATAGGGAACAGAAACAGATAGGAAGAGAGAAAGGGAGATAACAGGAAGAATAAAAAAGAAAGAGTAAAAGAGCCCCCATACACCCAATCTCCCCCGCCCGCACGCCCACGCAGGCACACACAACCGCCCTTGAAATCTATCTCTTTGCCGAACCGTGTTCCATTGGCTGACCAGTTGGGCGTGACATTCAACCGGCTGCAGGTGCGGTTGCAAAGGCGATGAAAGAACTGTTCCTTCGTCTGTGAAAGAGAGAGAAAGAGTTTTTGTGCGTGTTTTTTGTGTCTGGCTGGCTGGCTGTTTGTCTGTCTGGCTGTCTGTCTGTCTGTCTCTCTCTCTCTCTCTCTCTCTCTCTCTCTCTCTCTCTCTCTCTCTCTCTCTCTCTCTCTCTCTCTCTCTCTCTCTCTCTCTCTCTCTCTCTCTCTCTCTCCTCTCTCTTGTCTGTCTGTCTGCCTGCTCCGTGTATCTGTCTGTCTGTCTCTCTTTCTTTCTTCTCTCTCTCTCCTCTCTCTCTCTCTCTCTCTCTCTCTCTCTCTCTCTCTCTCTCTCTCTCTCTCTCTCTCTCTCTCTCTCTCTCT
>NW_020869767.1:213760-221260 GCF_003789085.1 Penaeus vannamei | reverse complement strand
TACTTTCCTTCATTTAAAAATGACATCTTTCTCTTTCTATATTTCTTTTATTTCCATTCTTCTTTTTACGTCTTTGCTTCATGCTTTCATGCATAAAAAAGATAATAATAATATTATAATAAAAAAAAAAATCATAATCGACTTCACGCTCGTGCTTCACTTCCATGATACGCTCTGATGCCATAATCAGAATTAGAACAAGCAGTACACATGTAAGCTGTTGTGCTAATGTGTGTTCTCGCTTCACATCACAAGCTGCTGAATGTCAGTGGTTGTAATGGATTAATCCTTTTCGGAATATACAAGAACCATACTTTACGCAGTCCTTCTCTGGGAACCGCTCATGGGGCAGAAGACGCCAATAATGTCACGATATCCAACTTGATTTACATCATTCTTTACAATTCAGTATCCATGGTAGAGATACATTTGGCAATTTGGCATTCGATATTTTTTTTATTTATCTGTTTATTATTTTAAGAAAAGTAAAAATGGCTCCTGGCGCATTTATCATCATAATTTTTATTGTAGAAAGGGGTGAATCAGAATGAATATATTCGCAATACAAGAGATATTAATTCTCATTTAAAGCTTGGTAGAGAGAGCTACTTGTGGTCTCTGGTAGACTGGATGGTCCTCTAAGCTGGTTCTTCCCACAGATTTTCGTCTGTCCTTCGGTATTTTACCATAGACACATCAGAGAAACAAACCTGCAAATAGGAATAACAAAATGTACAAAAGGACTGGAACATTCCTATAAAACCCTCGTGAACTCCATCTCCATTATGAATATTTTCTGATCTCTCTTTTGAGCCAGACATGTTTGCACTACATAAAAATGAAGATTTAAATGAGATTTACCTTTTCCCAATCCTCTGATGTCTAATCCTCGTGAGCCTTGTGCCAGTCGTTTCGTCCTCATGGATACGGTTAGTTTTGGAACCTAAGTTGGCCTACGTCTCATTTATTTTTTCTGACTATAGATGGCTTACACTTGACAAAATACCTCATCACTTCATTAGCGAGTTGCATGGATGACTTTAAGCGATCTTTAACCATATTTTCGAGCATTGTGAGGAGACAGACTTTCTTCCACACTTACCCATTCGATTAGGCTCAGTTTTCTTGGCTATATCCAACTGGCCGTCACATGACCACCGTATGCGTGGTTCTTTCACTTCACGTTTCCGGTTTTTGCCCCCGCTATCGCTGGCATTTTACCCGGCTGCGATAATTTCCAGTCACACGATTATGATCGTTATCGCTGGCAACTTTTCCGCTGGTCTTTTTTTAAAGTTTTATTTGATATAATCACTATAATAATGCAAAATAAGTTTGATTATATCATGGAGCGAAGGCAGTCTGAAGGGTATTTAATATAAAATAATTGGCTAAATTCTTTATTGCATTTATTATCAAAAGATACAAGGGAACTTTGTTTACATGAGCCACGTTTCCCCATCCCACAATTACTGTATATGGGCTCACACCGACTCAAGTTTGCCGATCGAATGAGTAATTTCGGCTTCACTTTTTCACCTCTATACTCTCAGACGTCGGTGCGTAGATCTATTAGACGATTTACGAAACCCCGCGCATCCTTATGCACTTTGAAAGGGGAAGATTCTATACTCATTTAATGAATTTATACATATCTGCGTTCAAAGCTTTGTTCTCGCACCAAAAGAACTAGTAAACCTTTAGTAATGATAGCCTAAATAGAGAAATAAATGGTATATATTGTTCGTGAATGCGAATAACGAAATTAGTTAGAGAATGCACTAACCGAAAGAGTCCACGAGTGAATTTCAACAATCAATCAACGGAACTCGTACAAGAAGAGAATGGAGTACATAGAATTCGTAAAGTAATTGTGAATCACAAAAAGAAAATTCTCTGTTTGAGAAAAATCACAAACAAATTTTGAATTCGTTGTAGTTGAGATAATATAAATCTCTAAAAATGAAAGAATGAATTATTTATTAAAGGATATTTAAAACTATATATAAAACGGTATGACCTCAGGGCAAGATGAGTGACAGAGAGAGTGCCATTTCCTGCTACTGTAAATATTTCAAATTTTGACTGTTAGCACTTTTAACCAGCAAAACCAATGTGAGCGATTGCACATTTTGCACGGCTTAAACACGTACATGGGAGAAGAAGGAAGAAAAAAGAAAACATTGGCCCGTAATGTGTACTTATGTGGTTTTGTCGATGGTGATTTTTTGTCTATGTCGATGGTGATGGCGACCGGATTTCGGAGGCGAGTTCTTAATGTTTCGTACACAACGACCACCCTGCCGCCAGATGTAAAAGGTACTGAACCTTCCACAGCTTCACTCAAGTGAAGATAAACACGATATTGGACAACAGCGCTGGTGGTGCCCGCGGTAGCAAGCCCTAGCGAGGGCACAGCCGCTGAGAGGGTGAGCGGTTCGGTCAGCAGGACAGGTTGTCGCGGTGTGATCACCTGCATCTGAGACTAAGTGAGGCCTGGGTCAACCTCCGATGACTTCTTATAGGGCGGGTCGCGACCCAGGCTGGCAAGTGTTATCTTTAGATGCGGGCAGGAAGCCGAGGCTTGGGCCGTGAGTGGCGACCCACGCGTGCACAGCCTGGCCCCGCGCGAAGAACCACGGACGATGTGGTCTGTGAGATTGCATGATACATTATGTTATGCAGTATGCCATATATAGAAATATACATACATATGTATATGTATATATAAATATATCTATATATATAATATATATTCATATATATACACATACGTGTGTGTGTGTGTCCGCGCGCGCGAGCGTGTGTGTATGAATTTAAAGAAATATATATATGTAAATCTGTATCTGAGTGTGTGTGTGAATATCCATCTATCTATCTTTACACATATGTTTTTATTTAGAGATATAAATATTTCAAACATACATGTACACACACACACACACACCACACACACACACACACACACACACACACACACACACATACATACATATATAATATATATATATATATATATATATATATATATATATATTATATATATATATATATATGTATGTGTGTATGTAAACACACACACACACACACAACACACACACACACACACACACACACACAACACAAACACAAACACATACACACACACACACACACACACACACACACACAGACATATATATATATATATATATATATATATATATATATATATATATATATATACATATATATATATATATATACATATATATATATATATATATATATATATATATATATATACATATACATACATATATATATATATATATATATATATATATATATATATATATATATATATATATATATATATATATATATACATACATATACATACTATATATATATATATATATATATATATATTATATATATATATATATATATATATATATATATATATATGTGTGTGTGTGTGTGTGTGTGTGTGTGTGTGTGTGTGTGTGTGTGTGTGTGTGTGTGTGTGTGTGTGTGTGTGTGTGTGTGTGTGTAAATGTACATGTGCGTATGTGTGTGTGTATAAATGTACATGTGCGTATGTGTGTGTGTATATATGTGTGTGTATGTGTTTATTCCCCTCTGCCTCCCACTTCCCTAAGGTCTAATCATTATCGCAGACGAAGCGATCGTGGAAAAATAGAGCCTCGCTTTAATTTACGTCTGTTGACTTGTTCATTTATAGACTGCTATGCAAAAAGGATCCAAAGCAGTGTTTTCCGTTGACTATTATCATTTAATGGGCTTGAATCCTTTATTGAAAACGTGAACCCGATATGAAATCTGAAAGCGATTCTGATCATTATATTTGTAATGAGGGGACGAAAGAATATGGGAAAGAGAATAAGGGAGAAAAAAGGGGAGAGAGGAAGGGATGGAGAGATTGGATTGGGAGAGGAAGGGGAAGAAGAGAGAGAGAGAGAGAGAGAGAGAGAGAGAGAGAGAGAGAGAGAGAGAGAGAGAGAGAGAGAGAGAGAGAGAGAGAGAGAGAGAGAGAGAGAGAGAGAGAGCAAACAAATAGAGTCAATAAATAAAAGCAAGATGAAATGAGGGAAAAAGGAGGAAACGGATGATTCAGAACCTCAGCTGATACACAAATGTCATGTGCGTGGTATTCGTTTTAGGTGAGTTAGTGCTCTCGTTAACCACAAACGAAAAAAAAAAAATAAAGGCTTACATACACACAATAAAACATGTAAAAAGGTATGAAAAAGGAAAAAGAAAGGAGTATGTGTACATACCTTCCATCTCATCTCTCTCTCTCTCTCTCTACCCCCTTTTCTCTCTCACTCCCCCCCTTTCTCCCTCTCTCCCTCTCTCTTTATCTATTCTATTATCTATCAATTTACATCCCTCCGAAATGAGATACAATTCCCGGGATGTCTACATGAGGCACGTTTTCCACCTCAACTTCTTTCTCTGTCTGACTGTCTCCCTCTCTTCCTACCTTTTCCGCTCCCACCCTTTTCTATCTGTCTAACTGTCTATCTCTGCCTCTCAAACGGGATACAGTTTCCAGGGTGTCTATAACGCCTTCAACCTCTCTCTCTCTCTCTCTTTCCATCTCTCTCTCTCTCTCTCTCATACACACACACTCTCGCTTTTTCTCTATTTCACTCTCTCTCTCTTTCTCCCTTCCTCCCTCTCTCTCTTCCTCCTTACTCTCTCTCCTCCCTCCTTCAACCCCTCTATCTATCTATATCTTCCTCCCAAACGAATTACCGTTCGTAGGCTGCTTATAACAGGGACGCTTCCTGCCTCAGTCTCTCCCTCAATCCCTCCCTTCCTCTCTGTCTGTCTGTCTGCCTGTCTCTCTCTCTCTCTCTTCCTCTTCCTCCCCTCCCCTCTCTCTCTCCTTCTGCTTCTCTCTCTCTCTCCTCTCCCTTCCTCCCCCCTCTCTCTCCTTCCGCTCCTCTCTCTCTCTCTCATTCTCTCTCTTTCCCTTCTTCCTCCCCCTCTCTTCCTTCCGCCCCCCTCTCTCTCTCTCTTTTCCCCTTCTTTCCCCTCCCTTCTCTCTCTTCTTCCGCTCCTCTCTCCCTTCTCTCACTCTCTCTTTATTGACGAACACTCTTTCATTAGTACCCTGAGGACAATTAGCAGACAGTAGAATCTTATTGTTCCCGACCTTATGAGAGCCCGGGCGAGGAGGGAGACGTCGAGAGAGAGGTAAGTGGGAAGAAGAAGAGGAGGAAAGGAAGGAAAGGGGAAATAAGAAGTGAGAGGAAATGAACAAGGGTCAATTAAATTCTACAGGGAAGCATTACAGAGCAATGAGGGTAAAAGAGGAGAAGGAGGAGAGGGAAGAGGAGGATATGGAGAAGAAGAAGGATATGGAGAAGAAGGAGGAGGAGGATATGGAGAAGAAGGAGGAGGAGGTGGATATGGGGAAAGAGGAGGAGGAGAATGTGGAGAAAAAGGAGGAAAATGAGATGGATGATGAGGATGAGGATGAGGAGCAGAAGGAGGAGGAATAGGAATAGGAGAACGAGAATGAGGAGGAAGATGGGGAGGGAGCGAAGGAGGTTAGGAACAAGGAACAACAAAAAAGAGGAGGAGGAGGCGGAGAAGAAGAAGAAGGAAGAAGAATTGGGGAAGTTGGAAAAGGAAAATGATGAAGGAAAGAAGGAGGAAGAGGGGGAAGATAAGGAGGTGGACGAAAATCCTAAGAAGGAGGCAGAAGAGAGGGAAGACAAGGAGGAGGAAGTGGATGAGGAGGAAGATAAAGAGAAGGAGGAACAGAAAGAAGAGAAAGAGAAAGAGGGAATAGAAGAGAGAGCAGGGAAGGAGGAATAAGAGCACACACAGCAAGGACAAAACAACACAGACCCTCTTTCCCCAAACATTATTTAAAGGTTACACACACAGCGTTCCTGATTAGCATAATATATTGTAATTCAGCATAATGACTAATTAATTAACCAGGAAGGTAAGGCAAAACCCCATTAATAGTGAGGCTATATACATTCAACCCTTGACGCAACTGTAATGATTAGACCTTAAGAGAGAGAAGAGGGAGACAAACATAGAGGGGAAGAAAGAGGGAAATAGCGAAAGAAGGAAAGATGGAAAAGAAGGGAGGGATAGGGACGGAGAGGGAGGGAGGGATAGGGACGGGGAGGGAGGGAGGGAAGAGAGAAGGTGGGATAGGGAGGGGGGAGGGAGGGAGGGAATGAGAGAGAGAGAGAGAGAGAGAGAGAGAGAGAGAGAGAGAGAGAGAGAGAGAGAGAGAGAGAGAGAGAGAGAGAGAGAGAGAGAGAGAGAGAGAGAGAGAGAGAGAGAGAGAGAGAGAGAGAGAGAGAGAGAGAGAGAGAGAGAGAGAGAGAGAGAGAGAGAGAGAGAGAGAGAGAGAGAGAGAGAGAGAGAGAGAGAGAGAGAGAGAGAGAGATCAGAGAGAGAGAGAGACAGAGAGAGAGTAGAGAAACGAAAGAAAAATGAGAGCAATAAAAAGAAGCAGTCAAGAAACTCGAAGACACTGATCTCGTAAGAGCGGGGAGGCGGAGCGGAGCGAGGGAGGATGTAAGCTGAGGAGAACAGCCTCGACATGATAATCCCGCGCCTCTTCTTCATTAAATTTTGCTTCAAAGAGTCGACTTCCTGTCCGGTTTCTCCTCGATTTTCAAATTCACGAAGAAAATCATTAATTCCCGGAACCCTCAATACCCGTCTCTATATCAAGTATTGTTCCGTCTCATTTCTCCTTATATATATACATCCTCGTCTCATCGCCCTTCTCCTTTATTCATTACTGCTTCCGTTATTCCGTTAATTCCTTTTCCTATCTCCTTTCTCGTGAAACATTCAGTCTTTGTGTCTATCTTTTCCCTAATCGCTGCAGGGTGAGGTGTGTGTTGGGGGGGGGTACCTAGAGAGGGCTACCGGTGTGTGTTGGGGGGTACCTAGAGGGGGTTATTGGTGTGTTGGGGGAGGGGGTGCTGGGGGTGGTAAGAAATGGGAATATGGGGAGAGTGAGTGAAGGTGGGTTGTGTGTGTGTGTGTGTGAGAGAGCGAGCGAGTGAGCGAGCGAGCGAGAGAGAGAGAGAGAGAGAGAGAGAGAGAGAGAGAGAGAGAGAGAGAGAGAAGAGAGAGAGAGAGAGAGAGAGAGAGAGAGAGAGAGTACTGGCAATGAATCCTTTAAAGGCTTTACTTGGATTCGTAGATCCATTTGTGGATTTGACGGAAAGCCAAAATGGAAACGACCAATTCCTAGGCCATGGTCAACCCACCCATAAATTTTCAACACAATCCGTTGGCGACTTTTTGCATCATTTCACTTACAAATCATGAAATCAGCCTGTAGGTACCGACAGCAGTTCTCCCTGCAATGGCTTTCATCTCCTCTGTTTAGCCATCTAACCTTATACAAAATAAACACAGCGATTCTACATGAATTGATGGCTTATTATTCTCTCTTTCTCTCTCTCTTTCTCCCTTCCTCCCTCTCTCTCTTCCTCCTTCCTC
>NW_020869767.1:201260-211260 GCF_003789085.1 Penaeus vannamei | reverse complement strand
GACTGCATCACCTTATATATAGGGGTAACTATTACCATTATCATTTCCTTTCTCATTTCCCCCAAAGATGTAATGTTTACGGACGTCACCAGTGTACTTGAGAAAGGTGATTTGCCTTGTCGGAGGTATGCGCTGAGTGCTTCTCGTTAACATTGTTATTATTATTGATATTGTTATAATGATAATCATAATGATGATAACGATAGTGATGATACTGCCAACAGCTATAAGGATAATGATAATTATATCAATGATAATGATGATAATGATAGTAATGATAATGATGAATGATATGATAATAATAATAATAATATAATAATAATAATAATAATAATAATAATAATAATAATAATAATAATAATAATAATAATAATAATAATAATTATTATAATAATAATGATAATAATAATGACAATAATGATAACAGTAATGATGATAATATTTATAATAATACCAACAACAACAATAATAATAATAATCATAATAACAGTAATAACAGAAGTGATGATGATGATAATGATAAGAATAAAAAAAATAATAACGATAATAACAATGATAAAACAATAGTGATAATGATAATAAACATAATTATAATGATAATGATGATAATAATTATAATAATAATGATAATAACAATAATAGTAACATGTCAAAGAGAGAGACGTATAAGAGCATAGATTATACATAAGGAATTATGTCTACTGTCTATTTGTCTACCTGCTGATGCTACGATTAACCAATATTAATGCTGTCGATAATTTTCCTAGATAACGCCATGGTAATTCCGTTTTAACTTTTATTTTCAGTTTCAAAGTAGCTGAAATATAGTTGGTTTTGATGATACGTTTTCCTGATAACCATTATGATAAGGGGAAATAATTTTGCTGGGTTATATTTACGAGGACACGGAAATATATGAAAATATTATTCATGGGTATTGGTAAAGGAATGTTAAAATGTGAAGGCGAGGGTGGTAAATAAATGTCTATCTTTATCTGTCTGTCTGTCTGTCTGCCTTTCTATCTAACTACCTATCTGCCTGACTGTCTGTCTGTCTACCTATGACTTAACATAAGAATAGAATAGATAGATCAAAGATATGTAGAGAAAACTGGAAGAGATAAAGATAAATAAACACAAACACAAACACATACACACACAAACAAACACACACACACACACACACAACAAACACACACACACACACACACACACAAACAAACAAACAAACACAAACACACACATACCCTTATAAAAATGTACACAATCACACATAAACACCCACGCACACGGCTCGGGTTGGTGTCTCGATACACTTAAAGAAGAAGCGTCCCTCTTAATATGAGCTGAGTGGGTGACGTGCCTACACCTCCGCTGCGGGAATAACACCACAATGGCAGCGATAATACACCTCTAAGCCATTATGCGAGAGACATGAGAGTAGGAGGTGTTGGAAGCAGGCGAGCATGCAAAGGAGAAGCATGTGAGAAGGAGAGGAGGGAGTACTTTGGAAAAGAGAAACAAAAAAGAAAAGAAAAGAAATTTTGGCTCCTTTGGTATTCTGAATGGCACAGTTTCTCTCGATGTTTAGAGGTCTTTTGTTTGCATTTCAGGCTGGCGTATCATCAGTGTCATAGCTGTGATTGTTTTTTTTTTTTTTTTTTTTTTTTTTTTTTCTCTTTTTATTATTTATTTTTCTTTCTTTTCCTTTTTTTCCTTTCTTTTCTTTCATCTATTTCTTTGCACTTAGCTGGGTACTTGAAGGTATAGAAGCAAACGTGGTCCTCAAGAAAAGGGAGATTCCGTACACTGTTTTATACAATTATGACTGTAACTCTATTTCAAAGACGGTGGGAGAAAGTGTGGGCCCGGTCGGTCGCGAAGGAAGGAACCATTTGACGCCGATTTTGACCCGATTTTTTTGAATTGTTTATGCTGAGTCAAGAGTCCTCAGGACCATCTAATTGAAATATAAAAAGAAACAAAAAGAATCACACAAAACGCTTTTGAAACCTAAAATGAAATACATGCTTATGGATAAAATATAATCCCAGGCGGAAGATTTAGGAACGTATGTGTTCGTCTGATATTTACATCAGGGTTTAAATGTGTTCGAAAGCCACCTTATATGTCTAATTATTAAAAAAAGAAAATGCATTTGATCTTTAAAGAATATTAAACATTAAAAATCCATGAAAATAGATACAAGAAATATACAAAACTTTACGGTATACCAACGCATCCTGATACAGAAATAGATGAATCGTCAACTAATGAGAGATCAAAGTTCACTTCATCGAGTTAACTGTCCCTCAGAACCTAACTCAGCCCCGGCCTTGAGACTACACTCCGAACGTCTCGAGAAATATCCTGAAAATGTGTCCGCTTTGAAGTTCCTGTCGCGTCTTCTCCGTGACGTCACCTTTGATCTCCGCTTGACGTCATCCTCGTAAACACCTCCGACGAAGACTTCAGACAAGACGACTGGAGCGGAGTCTTGACAGCGCTTGGAGACGGAGGAATTGTTGCGAACTCTTAGGAGCTGTTGAGAGAGACGGAGGGAGGAGGAGGGAGGGAGGGAGGGAGGAGGGAGGGAGGGACGAAGAGAGTGGGAGGGACGAGCGAGAGTGGGAGGGAGCGGAGAGAGAGGAGAGAGAGAGAGAGAGAGAGAGAGAGAGAGAGAGAGAGAGAGAGAGAGAGAGAGAGAGAGAGAGAGCGAGAGACGAGAGAGAGAGTTTAGAGAGAGAGAGAGTTAGGTAGATTGAGATTGATACATATAATCAAATAGGTAAATAGATAGATAGATAGGTAGATAGACAGATAGAGAGAGAGAGAGAGAGAGATAGTTAGAATGAGATAGATACAGATAGATAAATAGGTAAATAGATAGATAGGTGGATAGATTGATAGATGGATAGATAGAGGGAAATATAAGAGAGATAAAGAGAGATAGGTAGATTGATAAATAAGTAGATAGAGAGATAGAGAGAGAAAAAAGAGAAAGAGAGAAGGGAAAAGGTTAAACAGAGAAAGTAGCTGTTTGATGTAGACATAAACAGAATATTAACACTTTATTACACACACTCCTTCCAGCATGTATATACATATCCACGATAACATTACAGCGGCGGAGCGAAAGAACAGGTTGACAATATCCCCAATTAACCCAACAATGTTCAGGTACTGCCATGGCAATTATCCAAACAGAGGTGTAATCAAAGCCCAAATACCCTTTTTTCTGTAGTTATTCCAGTTATTCACGTTTCGAACAACGTAAATGTTTTACGGTCAAAGCAAATTGACATATCCCAAAATCGAGTTGGGAAATTTATTTCGAAAACGAATTCAATTTCATTGGAATATCATATCATATTTACTTAAATACGGGTATTCGTGCATGCGGACATAGAAACACGTGCAATATATCTTTATCTCTATCTACATACTACTACTACTACTACTACTACACACACACACAGATAAATTTGTGTGTATATGTATGTATATATGTGTGTATATATATGCATATATATATATATATATATATATATATATATATATATATATATATATATATATATATATATATATATATATACGGTATATGTGTATGTATATATGTATATATATATATATATATTATATATATATATATATATATATATATATACTAATATATATATATATATATATATATATATTATATATATATATATGGTATATAATATATATATATATATATATATATATATATATATATATATATATATGTATGTATGTGTGTGTGTGTGTGTGTAATTATATATAGACTATTACCACAATAAGAAATTGAATTGCATCGTGGCATTTTGAACTCGTCGAGTCCCTCATCAGACGAACAAGTAACCGGGTTGGATATACAAAGAGAATTTTGACAAGATTATAAAGTGATTGAGACAATAAGATCAAGATCTGCACGGGCAAAATCATACGAAAAAACTGATACTCTGTTGATTAGTAAATGTCCTGATCTTAACTTAAAGGCTGATCAGTGGGGCTTAGATGACCTTACATCGTCATAGTTTGACCTTGACCCTCCTTCTCCTGCTGTTATTGTCTTTCAACCACTGGATAATGTTAAATTTCTCTTCGTTTCTTCTTGGGTTATATGTTCGTTTGGTGAGAAACTCTTCTGGGTGGACACATCACGGTTCAGTTTTACTCTTTATCATGGTGCTTTCTTTAATTTTTGTATATACTGTACATGTTACTGTGTTTGTATATATATACATATATATTCATAATATATATCTATACATGCATATATATACATATATTTTTAAATATATGTGTATATAATTTTAGATGGACATATATATATATATATATATATATATATATATATATATATATATATATATATATATAGTGTGTGGTGTGTGGTGTGTGTGTGTGTGTGTGTGTGTGTGTGTGTGCATACATAAATAAATATACATATACATGTATATCCATCTATCTATATGCATACATACATACATACACACACACACACACACACACACACACACCATTTGTATATATATATATATATATATATATATATATATATATATATATATTACTTCATAAATACATTCATGAACCTTGTAAGGAAGTTGTCACCTCTACCACCCCCAGTCATCTCATTAATACCTTCTAGAGAGGATGTACAGGGGTAATAGAAGAAATATGAAGCAGCGTTAATATGATTAATGCACAAACGTATGTGTATGTTTTTGTTTCATTGTTCTTTTTCGTGTGTGTTTCTTGGTTGCACTGTACTTTTTACTTCTCCCTTATAACCAAGCCATATCTCGACAACAAACAAAGTTTGACACCGACTGGTGACAGAGATATTGTCACAACAACTTCTTGGGTTATATAGTTCGTTTGGTGAGAAACTCTTGCGGGATGGTGGACCACATCACGTTCAGTTTTTTACTCTTTATCATGGCTGCTTTCTTTAATTTTTGTATTACTCGTACATCGTTTGTGTTTGTATGTATACTATTACACTACATATTCATTAATATATATTTATCTATGTGATACATGCATATTTATACATTTTATATTTTTAATTATATACTTATTTAATTAGTGATATTAATAATGATGGACATATAATATTTATATGATATATTATTGATAAATATATATTATATATGTATATATATAATATATAAACTAAATTATTATTAGTCGTCCTGTGTGTTGTGTGTGGGTGTGTGTGGTGTGTGTGTTGTGTGTGTGTGGTGTGTGCATACATAATATAATAATACATATACATGTAAATCCATGCTATCTATATGCATACATACATTACATTACACACACACACCAGCACACACAACACAAGCAGATATTATACTATATTATGATATTATAGCTATAGTATATAATATATAATATAATATATTATACATATATTATAATGTATATGTATATATATAGTACTATATATAAAATGTATATATAGGATATACAGATAATTATTATATGTATAAGTTGTATAGATGTATAGTGTATATGTATATAATATATATATTGTTATAATATAGTAATATATATATATGTAGTAGTATATAGATAATGTATAATTGTATATGTTATATGTATATATATATATATATATATATTATATATATTATTATATATTGTATGCTATATTATATATTAATATATATATATATATGGGTGTGTGTATTTGTATACATAAATACATTCATGAACCTTGTAAGGAAGTTGTCACCTCTACCACCCCCAGAACCAGGTGTCATCTCATTAATAAAAATTGGTTTTCTTTCTAGTTTAAGGAGGTACAGGGGTAATAGAAGAAGATATGGAAGCAGCGTTAATATTGATTAATGCAGTTCAAACGTCTGTGTATGTTTTTTGTTTCTTTGTTCTTTTCGTGTGTGTTTCTGGTGGGTGCACTGTACTTTTTACTCTCCCCTGATAAGCCAAAGCCATATCTGGACAACAAACAAAAGTCTGGACACGCGACTGGTGACAGAGATAAAGCACCGTGCAGTCAGAAAAAAAATCGTTACCCTTTACACAAACTAATATGAAAAATCGACGAAGTGTTGTGGAATAGCGAGGCAAACCCAGTTTTCACCGTAATCCTCCGAGTGTAGGTTTTGCGATTCACTCTTTCATATACGTGCTGGATTCATTAACGGTTAGTAAAACGTAAGTTTGATTGTCTATATGCTAAATAAAATAAAAGTATTAGAATAACATAGAATGGCAACACATGCACAATAAAAGAAAAAAACAAGAAAATTAAGAACCAAAAGATGCCGCTGACAATGGATACATTATCTAACAGGTTTATATTTTCCGCAGTTGCTAAGAGCTACGGAAAGGTGGATATTGAAGTACAAGAGAACAATGTTATATAAGGCAATCGAATAGTTTATTTCTATAAATGTCGACACACATTTATGCTCTATATTGGGTATGAGCAAGAATAAGGGTTGTATCAGAGGGTTAAATATTTTCTAGTCTCCATTTTTATTACTTCATGCTTATCTCTTCCGGGAAATGAAAGCCAAGATGATTTCATTTTTCAGTCACACTGTATATATACAGGAAACATTTCGAAATTGTTTCTCCAAAAGTAAAAATGTGGTATTCACCATTTCGTCGTTTTTGATTTATCAGATGTCGCCGTAGATGAATGAGTAGCCATGTCTTCAATTGTTATTTTCCATGTTTATGTAACCCTCTCGGCGTATAATGAAGATCAACTGTTTGCATGATTTTTTTTTATAATAATATATATTTGTTCTTTGATATTAGAGGAAATAAGAGGAGGATAATTCGGGTTTATAATATCAATAATTTATATTCTCAACCCACAGCTTTAAACACTGAAGACCTGCTTGGAATAGTTTAGGTGTGTTTGTGTATGTATGTGTGAAATATGTGACACATGTTTTGGAGGAAGTAGCTGTGGATATCTGAACTCTGGGTGTTCAAAAGTAGGCGGCACCGGCGAAAATTCGCCATCTGTCGGCCTTTCGATCGCCGGGTACCTGTAGCAGGATAATAAAGAAAAATATCTATTACTTTTACGCACCATCCAAAGACACTGGCTTCATTTCGCAGACAATGCATCTGAGGGTCGCATTTTTCAAAAATTTCCCGGGGGAGGCCCTCCCTAACCCTCCGAACTGCTTCGCCCCGCGCCCTCGATTCCAAGCCCAGTTTCTTCTTCTGATGATGAATGGCCTTGCCTAGTAAGTGGGGCGCCTTTTGCTAGCAGCAGACCCTCTGAAAAATGGGTGCAGTGTACAGATTGCAAGAGATGGTCACACGAAGACTGTACACCAGGATTTGATTGGTACATATGTCACAATTGTGAGTCAAAGACTGAATAGACCTAAGTGGTTAAAAAATATATATTGTTTTTAATCCTTTTATAAGCAATCATTAGAGGAAGCTACAGTTTAATAAGGCTGGTTGAAGATACTGATTTTTTTCAAGACAGTGGAGGTTATACTTGTATGAACATATAATAAGCATTGTTTTACAAAATCACATATTACTCTCGGCAAGTGATTTTTTTTTAGTACATAATTTCTAATGCAGAGAAGTCTTTAGAGATATTATAATGTAGGAATTTAAAGCAATCAATTATTGGAATTATATACAAATTATAGAGCAGATATATGCTCCTTGTGTTTGAAATACCTATTTTTATTCCTCTGCAGTAAAATAAAAGTATGATTTTCTATATTAATGTTGTTTTATTGATGTACCAGAATTTATTCTAATGTGGGGTAAAAGGCCTAACCCCTACGTCTTTTGCCTCAGGCATGGGGTAAAAGGCCCTTTTGTTCGTCAAATTGAATTTCATATTATCACCTTTACAGAACCTCAGGAACCAAATACCATTTTCACCATTGATAGCTCATTAGCCAAGGTATCTAACAAAATCTGTTTCAGATCATTTGATATGATACAGTAGATACAACAGGCGTTCTTCCTTAAGGGGGGCTTCCTACCCCACCTTACCCTAATCAAGTTTATCGTGTTTGGTTATTTCTTGGATATTAAGTTGATTTATGATTGTGTGAATTACCAATTGCTTTTAGAATGCGAAATCATTTATTGTGAATGAAATATATCATTGTTAAATAACAATCAAAAATTGTGATATCCTTCCTTAAAAGCAGCGCTTGCATGCCTAGAGACACAGAGCTGGACTCCTGAAACCTCCACAGTGGCTGACTTTGCAGAACGAGAGCTCTACATTGGACGTGCACAACATGATGTGTTGGGAAGTGACTCTGAAAAGGAGAGAAGAATAAATAAAAATTAAGAAGTGATAGAGTGACGTGACATTACAAGAAGGGAAGAGATTATGAAAGTGGCATTGATATTTTCCTTTTTTATCTTCTGTTTCTATTTTTATTGTATTTATTTGCAAATCTAAAAAAAGGTCTATATTCCTTTTACTGAACCCTTTCCTCTCCAATAATATACCTTTATATATATACTATTTTGTGTATACAGAGAACGATCAGAATCAAAGGATATCTCTGCAAAAAATAAGATCAAGATATAAAATATCCTTACATTTTCCCTGCCGCTAAAACAGCCCCCAGACCCCGTGACGGGATCTCACCATTACTTGCTTCGTCGCTATGAAACACTCCTCGCAAACTGAGACGTCTCCATGGTGCATAAGGTGGAAATGCCATTTATAATCCATATTAGTTTAGAAACATCCAAGTGAAGAATTTGCCAATCCATCTGAAGCATTTATATCTCAATTTGAAGCTCTCGATTTGTACAAACCACGGACACCAGAGGCCATGCAGTACTGTAATTCGCTTTACGTTATATCGATAAATATTGATAGCAGTTTAATATTTGATTTATCAAACGGCTTCTGGGTATGTTAAATGTGTTTTGTTCTTAAATATGTAAAATAATGTTAAACATTCATTATGTTCTTTGAATAATAAAAGCTAATTAAGAATATTAACACAGACAAAACAACGCATAGTCATAGAAACGCGTGCTCCAAATATCTGGTTCACTAGTCTCGATCCTCAAATATTGTAATAAGATCGTCATATGGCAATACTAGCCATAGGAGGGGCTAAGAACATGCCCCGCCGACTACACAGATTAACGCTCAGGTCCTAATCGACCAGAAGTAGAGGAAACGATAGTTTTATTCTAACTGTACAATAGGAAAACAAAAAGAAAAGATTAATATTGTTTCCCCTTTGTATCACGCTCACACGTGTTCTGTGAAAGCTTGATTCGTTTTCTGTAATGCAAAGGACAAACTTACTTAAACACACACACACACACACACACACACACACACACACACACACACACACACACACACACACACACACACACACCACACACACACACACACACACACAACACACACACACACACACACACACACACACACACACACACACACACACACACACACACACACACACACACACACACACACACACACACACACACACACACACACACACACACACACAGCAACACACACAACACATAAAATAATATTTCTAAATGATTATAATAATAATGATACCGATAAAGATGGCGATAATGATAATAACAATAATAATAATGATAATGATATTAATGATGATAGTATTGATAATAATATTAGTAATGGTACTGAAAATGATAATGATATATAATGAATAATAAGATGATAATGAAATGATGATGATGAATGATTGTGATAAATATGATGATTATGATGAATAATAATGCATGATGAGAAAACACTAATAAATGAATAGATAGTTAATGATAAGAATAATGATAAATTTAATAATGATAATATAAACAGCAATGATAATGATGATTACAAAAATAATGTTAACAATAATCGCAGTGATAACGACAGTAATAAGTATCATCAACAATGAAATAAAAGTTATTATCTTTAAGGGCAAGGCGCTCTCTCTCTCTCTCT
>NW_020869767.1:183760-186260 GCF_003789085.1 Penaeus vannamei | reverse complement strand
AGAGAGAGAGATTGTGTGTGTGTGTGATAGAGAGAGATTGATAGTGTGTGTGTGTGTGCGCGCGCGTCTGTGCGTGTGTAAGAGAGAGAGATTGCCAGTGTGAGTGTACGTGTGTATGTGTGTGCGTGTGAGTGTGTGTGTGTGTGTGGTGTGAGAGTAAGTGTGTGTGTGGTGTGTGTGTGTGTGTGTGTGTGTGTGTGTGTGTGTGTGTGTGTGTGTGTGTGTGTGTGTGTGTGTGTGTGTGTGTGTGTGTGTGTGTGTGTGAGAGTAAGTGTGTGTGTGTGTGAGTGTTGTGTGTGTGTGTGTGTGTGTGTGTGTGTGTGTGTGTGTGTGTGTGTGTGTGTTGTGTGTGTGTGTGTGTGTGTGTGTGTGTTGTGTGTGTGTGTGTGTGTGTGTGTGTGAGAGAGAGAGAGAGAGAGAGAGAGAGAGAGAGAGAGAGAGAGAAGAGAGAGAGAGAGGAGAGAAGAGAGAGAGAGAGAGAGGAGGGAGAGAGGGAGAGGAGAGGGAGAGAGGGAGAGAGGAGGAGAGAGAGAGGGAGAGAGGAGAGGGGGAGAGGGAGAGGGAGGAGAGGGAGAGAGGAGAGAGAGAGAGGAGAGGGAGGAGAGGAGAGGGAGGGAGAGGAGAGGGGGAGAGGAGGAGAGGGAGGGAGAGGGAGAGGAGAGGGTGGAGAGAGGAGAGAGATGAGAGGAAGAAGGAAGAGGAAGGAGAGGAGAGAGGAGAGAGGAGAGGAGAGAGGAGAAGGGAGTGAGAGAGAGGGAGAGAGAGAGAGAGTTGAGAGGAGAGAGAGAGAGAGAGAGAGAGAGAGAGAGAGAGAGAGAGAGAGAGAGAGAGAGAGAGAGAAGAGAGAGAGAGAGAGAGAGGAGAGGGGGGGGGGAGGGAGAGAAAGAGAGAGTGTTTGTGTGTATATATGAGTGATAGATGAGAGAGCGTGTAGTGAGAGAGAGAGAGAGAGAGAGAGAGAGAGAGAGAGAGAGAGAGAGAGAGAGAGAGAGAGAGAGAGAGAGAGAGAGAGAGAGAGAGAGAGAGAAGGAGACAGCTAGATCCACATCGCTCTGCACAAGACAAGATCCTACGGCAGTTTCTCGTCGAACACAATCTTCGTGAGGATGCTGGTGTGCACGAGGTCCGCCAGCCGGAGCGCATATTCCTCCTTGAAGTAGTGCGTCGAGTAGAGCATGTTGACCGTCACTTGGTCCCTGAACGTGTGGATGTTGAAGCACATGAAGCACTTTTTGTTCCTGAGCGCCACGTAACGTTCCAACTGCGTGATCTGCACGTTGTCGCCCTCCTTCGACAGCGCCTCCGTCACGTCGGCGAGGTTGGAGATCGTGTAGTAGTAGTTCGGCTCGCCTTGGTCGCTGTAGAAGCCCTCGATGTCGTCGAACTGGGAGGCGTCCTTCTGCCGCAGCACCACCGCCCGCAGGGGCTCCCGATTGCGCAGCGCGCCTTGGAACCTCTTGTGGAACGCCTGCGTCGACGCCCAGAACTCCCGGTAGAGCTCGGCCGTCGCGCCGTACACGAAGCGGAAGCCGAAGATGGGCAGGTGGACGCCCAGGGTGCGGGACGTGTCTCCTTCGTAGTAGCGGCGCAGGCTGACGTCGTGTCCCGCGCGGAACTCATACGCGTCCTTCCTCACGCCCAGGTCCTGCAGGAAATCGATGAGGGCGACATTGATGGCGCTGGTGAAGAAGCTGTTTAGAGACACCTTCTTCGCCTTGCAGCAGCTGACGAGAGCCTTCGTTTCCTCCTCGGTGAGGCGCATTGGGATGCTGCCGGTGGTGGCCTCGCCGCCCTGGGGTCGCGGCAGGACGTCCAGGAGGAGCGGGCGCGTCTTCTCGCCCTCCGCGAACTCCTTCATCGCCTTCGCCAGGAGAGCAGGGTCCTCTTTCAGCTTCTGCTCCTCCGCAGCGTAGAGCGCCATGGCAGCGTCGTACGGAACGTGCTCGCCCAGCTGCTCGGCTGCGTCGACGGGGCGACCCGACAAGAGGTCGTCTAGAATCGCCCGGAGGAAACCGCAGATTCTCGTGGTGGTCATGCCGTCCGCGATGCCATGGTGGACGCAGAACAGGACGGAGTAGTCGTGTTTGAACGGCTGCGGCAAGTCGTCCAGCGGCCGGAGATGCAGCGCCGCGCCCTCCGTCAAGAGCTTCACTCGCCACAGCGGGCCACGCTCCTTGTCGAAGCGCCGCATGGTCTCCTCCCGCTGCTTCTCCCACGCGCCGGCCTCCTGCACCTGCAGCGCCAACAAATGCCGCTTTATATACAAAACTTTGAAAAAAAAATAAAGGAAAGGCTACAATATCACCACAACATGATCGTTAATCTGTCAAAACCTCATTAAAGGTTCTTACCTCAAATTCCACTCTACACTCGTCCATCTCTCGCAGCCAGAGCTGGCCGTCGCGCAAGCCGAAGCAGACCCGCAGCACAGGCACTTTCCTGCAACGGACGAGGCGGACAGAGGCTCCAAGTGAATGTCAAGACAGAACCTGAACGTCGT
>NW_020869767.1:163760-173760 GCF_003789085.1 Penaeus vannamei | reverse complement strand
TAACTCATATATCAACAACATATATACTAACCTACTATATTTACAGACACAATCTATGTACATTGTATGTAATAAGTTAAAATGTAAATATTGTGCTTTAAGTTGCATTCTCTTCCTCTCTCTCTCTTTTTGGCTTCCATTCTCTCTCCTTCACTCTAACCTATCTTTCTCTTTATATAGAATATATATATATATATAATTATTACTATATTATAATATTATATATATATGTATATTATTTATATATATATATATTGTTATATATTATCAATATAAATCACATATACTTTAATATTCTATATTATGAGGGTTGAGATGACCATAAGAAAAGCATTGCTAAAGTATATATTAGAGTATATATTTGTACTATTGTTAACTAGAATTTAGTGCTCATAAATAGAATTCACGCAATATATAAATAATAGACATTATATTTTATTCCTATGATATCCACACGTATCCAGCTGTTAGTTACTTATCTAATACTTATAATTACTGACTAGAATTTCTTATTAAATGAATATACATCAATTAGAATAATATATAATACTATATTGTTGTAATATACTATCATTATAGTAGTATAATATTGATATTGCATAATTATCATAATACCATATTATTTTATACAAAATAATATTATTTATATATCATACTTATTTAAATGATTAATAATATGGTACCTATATATATAATTTGATTGTGCTCGTATTGATTTAGTTTAAAAGCCAATAAATTAAAATTTTATTTAGACAACACTATATATAAATATTTCCTGCTCAATTATAAAATATTGTCGATATAGAATAGTATAACTTAGAGAATGATATGTGAATGTATAATGTTAAAGGGTTGACTGAAAGCTTTTTTATACTATTATATGCCATATTATATATATTTCAAATATAGAAATGTCTACATCTTATTTATGTCGCACAAATTTCATAAATATGATTACTATAGAGTACTAATAATATAATATATATTATTAATTATATTATTTATATATTTTATATATATTATGTTATTATATATATATATATTATATAATCTATATAATATATAAATATAATTTATTAATATATTATCTCTTATTATTCTAATCTTACATTACAACCAACACACACCAACACCCACACACACACACATACACACACAACCACACACAACAACACACACACACATCCTATATACTATACACAGCACACACACACTAACACACAGCATACGATGCACGTACGAGCCATCCAATTCTCCATGGTAAATTCCAAACTCTACTTCACCATATCACTTCTATAGCATATATATCTCTCTATTATGCATTATCTTCTACACACAAACATCGCATACTTGCCAAATATCTGTATATAGTTACATCATAACGTTTATTCGCCACTACGTAATATTTAAGTGATCAGATGCATGGATAATCGTGTTACGTCAGAACCACATCAAAATACACTCACACACACCTTAAATATTAAACACATCTTATATATGCACGGATGCACGTACGTGAGCTCGCTCTATATCCTCGAGATATTCTCATATTTAGATAGATTGGTTGCTCCACACCCTATAAATCATAATATGCATAGCATCAACCACACATATCACGCGTTCTAGCCGCATTTCTCCCACAGGACACATCATTTTTTTATTCATTCAGGAGTTGTATTCATAACCATATGCTCTTCTTTTCTTCTACACACATAACGCAATTTAACACTTAGTTAAAGGCTTCACATCACAATACATCATCAAGCATACTCACCATACAACACACACATAAGTACAATTACCATTGTATACACATACAAGCAAACATCTCGCCAACATTTCTCCAGTTTTTCAGACTAACTAACGCTTGTAAGACACATGCCGCTGCCCAAACAATCGGGCTTCTTTTTTCTTGTGCGCCCAAGTGACAGCCGTCTCCTAGGACTGCCTTCTAATGGTAAGTAGCGTCTATCTAGGCGCAGTTACATTCTTTCCTGGAACCGTCCATAGAGCTTCGGCCTATTCACTGGATGGAAGATGGTCGCGACGGCGATCCGAACCAACGGATGCGACGCCGCCTCTACAACAAGGGAGCATGCAAGCATCACTTCTTGCAAAGCCGAAAGAGGGACGGAGAATGGGCGACGAGTGCGCGACATGGAGTAGATGTCCTCCGATGATCTCCTCTGTTGTGGGTGGGGAAAAATCGGTTCGACACTCGACCATCGTGTCGTGTTCGCTTAACCGTCAAGTAAAAAGTCATAGCGTAGTTGTTCTTCTGATTTCTACTGTACCTTGGTTGAATAAGGGTCCTATGGAAATTCTATCATATATATAATATATATATATATATATATAATTTATATGGTTATTATATAATATATATAATTTCATTTAATATAATAATATATATATAATATATATTAACTCCATCATTTAATTATGACTAATACAATACAATCATATATATATTATATAATTTTTTATTTATATATATTTGTATGTTTTACTACACACATATTCATGTTGTTGTGTTTCCTTTATGATGGTTGGTCTAGTATTGGTCTTAATTATCCATTTCTATCTATCTTATCTAATCTATCTAATCTCAATATATCTATCATAAACTAATTAACATATATACAATATATTTACATAATATATATATAATATTAATCTATTTTATTAATATTATATATATATATATATAATATATATGTATAATGACAAAATGTGAGCATGTGTAAGGGTGTAGTGTGTCTTCGCTGTGTGATGTTGTGTGTTGGTAGTGTGTGTGCTGTGGTGTGTGTGTGTGTAGTCATATACTATTAGGTTATATATATAATATATATATACATTAAATTATAATATACATATATTAATTATATATATTATATTTATATATATATTAATTTAATATATGTTGTTGTGTGTGTGAGTTGTGTGTGTGATGTGTGTGTGTGTGTGTGTGTGTTGTGAGTGTGTATGTGTGTTAGTATGTACAATACACATCAACACACATACACACACACACACATACAACACACATATCACATATATATAAATATGTATATATATACATACAACCCATACCATACTAAATACTACACACATAACATAATATAATATATCATATATATATTAATATATATAATAATATATATAGTCATACACAGATATACACATTAGTGTATATATATGAATTAATATATAATGAATACAACATTACACCCCCTCATAATCACAAACACACTATAACATACTACACACAACATATAATACAAAACATAATACACATTATATTTAATATTACTTTATATATAATATTATATATAAATATATTAATTATTGTATACATTAATATATATTAATATGATAATATTATCATACAATGTAATATTATATTACATATAATATTGATTTAGTGGTGTTGTTGTAGTAGTGTATGGTTAGTGATCGTAGCATATATTGAGTGGTGTGTTGATGTTAGCTAGTTAGCATATATATAGTGTTATTATATAATAGTATATATAATATATATATATATACATATATACATAATATACCATATTATTATATAAATATATATTATATATTAATTAATATATTATAATTAATTATATATATATATAATGAAAGTATTTTTATTTTTATCACTATGTTGCCATTATGGTTAGTAAAAGAAAATGTTTACTCCGTTGGTGGACCCATGATACATAGCGAAGAATAAGTTGAAATTTTAAAATGATTGTAAATCCGCTTCTTGCAGCTAAACTTCATAATAACCAAAGTTATGAAACAGTATCTTTTGACACATAATAGTGAAAAAATGCGTTTCGAGTTCAGTATAACGCTCTAAATTCACATAATATATTGCGACAAAAAAGATCGGTCATTTCTTCTCTAGGAAACTCGAACAGCCACAAGGAATGTGCAAATGTGATGGCGCGGCGAAAGTATGGTTTTTAAACAGCCGACGTAGTATGTATGATGGGCCAGTCACAGGGGAAATTGAGTGTCGCTGAAGGGATGGTCTTTATTACATCAATCAAGTAGACAATATTAAGATGTCACATCGCTGCGGAGAATAAATTATTTTTGTTTTTATAATCAATCAATGTATAATAGCAGCGATGAAAAAATATGAGACTTCATTATTAAATTAATATAATAATAAATATATTGCACGTATATAGGTATTTTGGACTATCACAGGTTTACATAATAAGTTAGCAGTTCGAAGACTTTGATATAATAATCTAAATCTGCGGTAATTTATGTAATTCTTTTCGCGCTACTATTTGAGGAGTTGATTACTAATTTATGGAAAATTAATCTGCATTATAAGATTAAATTAAGTTTGCTAACGCGCACTTTAATGCGCGTTTCCAACACATTGTGCATTGTCATATGGGAGAATGATTATGCATTGTACGACCGGGACCATTTAACCTCGGTCTACGAGATCTACGCCAGGTTAATAACAGAGAATAGAGGAAAGACACTATCATGACAAATCTCAGTCCGGTGTAGCAATGGTAGGTCATATTTTTCGTGATAGCGCAAGCTCAGTTCGTAATTTGGTTATAAAAAATACAAAACACAGCGATAACACTGTGCTGAATGTTTTGGGATTAGTTGAGAGAGAGAGAGAGAGAGAGAAGAGAGAGAGAGAGAGAGAGAGAGCAGATGTGAGAGAAGAGCAGACCACAGAGTAGGGGCGTGTTAGTGATTTCTGATGGAGAGCTAGCAGAGAGAGAGAGAGAGGGGAGAGAGAGGTAGTAAGAGAGAGAGAGGAGTAGTAGTGATGGTTGAATTGATGAAAGTTAGAGAGTAAACGAGAAAGATGAAGAAGAAGTAAGAGAAGAAGGAGAGTAGATTGAAGAGAGTAAGAGATGAAGAGATGTAGAGAAGATAGAGAGTAATAGAGAGAGAGAATGAATAAGGTTTGAAGTTGTAGTTATTTGAGAATATTGAGATTGAGATTGGAGTAGGCACCATAATTGTGGTGCTAGGTAGGGTGGGTATTGATGGAGTAGTGGAGACTTAGTGGTAGTTTGTACGCGGATCAGGAGGCTGTAGTTGGGTGTTGGATGTATGACGCTAGGTACTGTGTATATGTAACATACAGGGATCGAACAGTCGCACTATCCCGGCCATGTGTATTAAGACAACCAGAATAAGCTCACGCTATCATTCAGCAACAACACCACCACAAAACACAACAACACAAAAATAACAGTATATACAACCACAGCAATCACCCATCATTGCCGCTGATATCCACACACTACTAAAGAGTGAACCAACCCCGCAACTGACTACACACAACGCTCCACCTTAACTCCACAAACCACAACCCTGGACTCTGCATATCCGCAGTCCAACATAAAATATCGCACACACGCAACACAATACAGCATCACTCCAAAATGTTTGTCCACACACATCACTTATTATGTACTATAAGTTTCTGTCTAAAGAAAAGTTACCTCCAACTTGGATCACTCTCTTTACACTATTCATATTTTATACATTTCACAATCATAATCTTCACACTACTTAACACTATCTCACACTTCGGTTTCTGTGCTAAATAATAAGCTAACAAAAGTTGGCTGAGAAATTACTTTATTCGATCATTGAAATTATCACACGTATTATATTCCGCGGTTGATAAGTGTAAAAGGAAAAAATAAACAATGCAAACCTGGAGAATATAGTGTTGAAGGGAGGTGTAATGGTGAACTACTTGATTTTAACTAAAGGATAATTCCTTAAGGAGGTTCGCAGTACAAATTTATCCTTCAGCTATTTTTTACAGAAGACAGTGTAACTAACATCATGCAGTAGAGTGTTCCCGCAACATGTCACATTTACCCCGGGTGGTATCAGATAACCGTGAAAATACCAACACCTGTGTGTATTGCGAGCGCTGGAAAAAGATCGCGAAAACGAAACGTCGCAGGAGGTGCGCTACGCGGCCCTTCCTTCAAGGGACTCATTGACCTCCATCCAAAATTGTGAATTTTGTAAACCACTGGCTCCAGAAATTTTGGTCATGAAACTGTCATCACGTTTGAATATATCGAATGCTACGAGTGTGGACTGGAGGAGTTTCTGCTCCGAGGTAACAGAAAAATTGGCTCGAAAATCAGAAGCCAGTAGGAGGTGCCGGCGTAAGAGTCGAGATTGACGAGAGGCTCGTAGTGCGGCGCAAGTGCAGTCGCGGGAGGCTCCTGAACCAGGTGTGGGTGTTCGGGGGGATAGAAAGATCGACAAAAAATCATGTTATAGTGCCCCTCGACAAAGAAGACAGGAGTGCGGAGACGCTTATCCCCTTAATTGAAAAATTCGTAATAAAGGGCAGTATTGTGATCAGTGACGCCTGGACAGCCTACCGCACTTAAAAGAACATGGATATGTACAGAGTGATTAATCATTCAGAACACTTCGTCGATCCCAAAAACGCGTCCGTGCACACTCAGACAGTTGAGCGTCTCTGGAGAGACGTAAAAGAATGGATCAAGTCCTGGAATGAAAAATATCTCTCAGAATATATTTTTTAACGAAGCTGCCAAGCTGTATCCGCCACAAGGCGAGAAAAAGCGAGAGTGAAGCCCTGCTCCAGACGCGGCTCAGGCGGACAGCTCAGATACGAGCGACCCTGATTGAAGTAGGAATTAACAAATTATGTATTATGTATGTTTTATTTTAAAAATCTTTTCAAGTGCGACATTCCATTTTTTTTTCTTGATAAGTGTTACTACACGCATAATATAATATTATATTTATAATAAGAATATTATCTACCTAAAATACAAGTAATTAATGAGCGCAACACACAGGGTGCGTAATGCATATCGTAAGCTCTGGTCAAGTACTACAACTATATCATATATGTTAATGAAAATTACTAGTTGTTGTTAATCGCCCACATTTTTCGTCGTACATATTATGAAATCTAAACTCATTTTCTTACACACAATTTTCAGCAGCTTGTTCTGACACACGAAAACCATTTATTTACTGAATCGGCCAAATGCGATGGAAAACGACAACGGATTTTCACACACTACAGCGTTAACCATCGGATGCAAATATTTGCGAGGTGGGAGGGCTGTGCGAAACTGTGAAAGTACCAATGTGGATGTGTACATGATGTAAGTTTATTGCTGCCATGAACTTCCTGTTTGCATCAATGTTTTCAGATAACATTTCCTTAGATTTGCAGCACCAGGAGTCAGAAATGCTCACATATCCACAGAATATTGTGCAAAATATGGAATTTGACGTTTATTTGTATAGCGTGAATAAAATGTTAATATTATGTTCTGCTGTTTGATACATTATGTCACAGTTGTAAAGGGACTATGCTCCAAGCGGAAGCAAGTATTGAGATTCTTTTCAAAATCAGTGAAAGATGTTTTTAAAACATATAGTTATAGACTGTATAAAGCAAATTAAGGATGCAGGTCTTTATCCAAAGTTTCATGTCTGTGACCAAGATCCAAGCAATAGGAGCTTGTTCAATCACTTTCAATTTTCATCTAATAAACCTTATTTTTCACATAAAGGTGAAAATGTTTACTTTTTTATGTGAGAAACATTTTTAAAAGATGTGAAAGTTGGGGAACAAGTTGCCTCATATAATTAAATTTTATGAAAAAGACTCAGATGTGGCTACGCCTTGCACCAAAATTATCGGATGCCCATATTTTAAATAGTGGGTTTGATAAGATGAGAGTCAGTCTTGCTGCCCAGGTGTTTGGCAGAAGCGTTTCTGCTGGTGTATTTACCCATGCTGTGTTGGGGGCATTGCCAGAGGAAGCCATAAACACGGCTACATTTTTAAACAATGTAGATGAGTTATTAGATGTTTTAACAGTCTTTGCGTATTCCATTTTAAAGAGCAAAAGAGTGCTGTATGTAAACATAACAACCAAATTGTATTTTAACTGACAAAGTGCAATGGTTAAGAAATCTTAAATTCATTCATTCATTCATTCATTTATCCATTCCCTGTATCGATGGCTGGATTTTGAATATATTTCGTTTGCAAATGTTGTGGCCTCAATTGAAAGAGATTCTTAATGTATTTTAACAAATAGAATCAATCAAGACTGTCTTGGTAACTTTTTTAGTTTGGTAAGAAATACTGGGTGTAACAATGATAATCCCAGTGCAGCAACATTAAATAATTCTATATATATATATATATATATATATATATATATATATATATATATAATATATATATATATATATATAAATGTTTTATATAACAATTTAATGAAACATTCTCCAAGGGGCAACTGTTCAGAAGACGCAACCCCAATGCTCCAATATATGAAGATTTGCCCAAACGAATTGAACTTGGGTAAAAATAATTTTGAAGACAAAGAATCCTCAGAACCTCTTGTAGACGAGGATGAAGTTTTAGGTTCTTTAGTCGGTATTCCTCCTGCTAATGATGACCAACAACATGGGAATGAGGCGAGCACTTGTTTTTTCTCATTTTAATCCATCTGAAACTAATGAAAGTAACATTTCACATATTGGCAGCAGTACAGACAGAGTATTTCACTATCTAAACAGGAATTCTATAGTAATTTTGATCCTATTGCTCCAGAGGAGAGCAGCAATGGCAATTTTAATAATCTATACAACAATAGAGAAAATTCAATTAATTATACCTCTGTTACATACATAGCTGGCTATGTCAAAAACTTTTTTAATAAACATAACTGTGACAGTAGTAAAGCAATATTGGTTAGTGAAGACCGACATTCGGCAAATGAAAGTAACATTTACCTTCAGAAAAAATCCTGATGTTAGGAAATGGCTGTGGCATGTGATCAAATAATGAAAAAAAAACTCCTCCAAAACATTAGTTAATGACCTTTATGCTTGTGATGGTGTTATTGACAAAATCATTAACATATTCACAAAAATGCGAAGATATTATTATACAATTTTTAAACACCGCAACAGGAAAAAGAAAATATACCGAATCAAATAATTCAGAGCCTAGAAAAAAAAAGATATGTAAGGTTTCACATGTTTGACATTTTATTAGAGAAATATGATACCATAGTATATTTTAAAATGTTATTGTTAATAGATGTTGGTTTTAAACTGTGATGTTCAGATTGGCATGAGGAAGATATAAACTGGATCACATGAAATTGTTTTGATTGGTGTCAAGTCATGACGCCCCTGTAAAAAAGTAGAGGCCAAAAATTGACTTAATATTGTAGTGTAAGTCTTCGTCTACAATTTGACGTAAGCTGAGGGTAGATTTGACATCAATAGGTTGATTATGAGTTCGATTATAGTTATCATCCAAATCAGCACATATATTGATTGAACAATGATCATTACTTGGTAGATCTGTATAGTAGGAACAAACAGAAATATAGAAAAAGTAAAAAAGTTCAAATGTTAACAGGACAACGGCGGGTGGCCTGTTTCGAGCTCCTAGCCAGGGACGGAGCCCCCTAATCAAACGTAAAAACTTTAAAATGAGGAAATCAATCTCAAAATCATGCGGTCGTAATACGTAGAATTGAAATAAAGTGTTTTTGGCTATTTATTTTATTTGTACAGGTTTGTTATTTTCTATAAAGATATTCTAATAATTTTCTTTAATTTATCATATTTAATTTCTCTGTATTGATGCATTTTTGGAAATATAATCATATATATGTCACTGTCATGTTATGTGACTGTAAGCCTATAGGCTGATTGTGTCACATGATTTAATGTGTCCTGTATACGGCATGTGGTATACGTCGTACGTGTGCCGTGCATGTATGAACTACCAATTCGAGTTGTTAACCAGCCTAAATTACCGAATGGGTATTTTTCGGGCTGGGCGGGGCGAGGGCGGCGAGCAACTGCTGGCAAGTCAGTCGTTTGGTCGCCCTTGCACTGTGTGGACGGAATTCCGTAGCGTCGCCTGTTTAGAACCTTTTCGCATTAAAGAAGTCAAAGCTGA
>NW_020869767.1:162098-163660 GCF_003789085.1 Penaeus vannamei | reverse complement strand
TCAATTCATTTATCCATCCCTGTATCGATGGCTGGAATTTGAATATATCCGGTTTGCAAATGTTTGTGGCCTCAATTGAAAGAGATTCTTACATGTATTTTAACAAATTAGAAATCAATCAGACAGTCTTGGTAACTATTTAGTTTGTAAGAAATACTGGGTGTAACAATGATAATCCCGGCAGTGCAGCACATTAAATAATTCTATATAAATAATAATATATATATATATATATATAATATGATATATATATATATATATATATAAAGGTATAATATATTATATAAAATGTTTTATATAACAATTTAATGAAACATTCTCCAAGGGGCAAACTGTTCGCAGGAAGACGCAACCCCGAATGCTCCAATATATGAAGATTTGCCCAAACGAATTGAACTTGCGGTAAAAATAATTTTGAAGACAAAAAGAATTCAGAGAACCTCTTGTAGACGAGGATGAAGTTTTAGGTTCTTAGTCGGTATTCCTCCTGCTAATGATGACTCAACAACATGGGAATGAGGCGAGCACTTGTTTTTCTCATTTTAATCCATTCTGAAAACTAATGAAAGTAACATTCACATATTGGCAGCAGACAGACAGAGTATTTCACTATCTAAACAGGAATTCTATAGTAATTTTGATCCTATTGCTCCAGAGGAGAGCAGCAATGGCAATTTTAATAATCTATACAACAATAGAGAAAATTCAATTAATTATACCTCTGTTTACATACATAGCTGGCTAATGTCAAAAACTTTTTAATAAACATAACTGTGACAGTAGTAAAGCAATATTGGTTAGTGAAGACCGACATTCGGCAAATGAAAGTAACATTTACCTTCCAGAAAAAATCCTGATGTTAGGAAATGGCTGTGGCATGTGATCAAATATGAAAAAAAAAACTCCTCCAAAACATTAGTTAATGACCTTTAATGCTTGTGATGGTGTTATTGACAAAATCATTAACATATCTCACAAATGCGAAGGAATATTATTACAATTTTTAAACACGCAACAGGAAAAAGAAAATATACCGAATCAAATTCAGAGCCTAGAAAAAAAAAAGATATGTAAGGTTTTCACATGTTTGACATTTTTAGAGAAATATATACCATAGGTATATTTTTAAAAATGTGTATTGTTAATAAATGTTGGTTTTTAAACTGTGATGTTCAGATTGGCTATGAGGAAGATATAAACTGGATCACATAAATTGTTTTTAATGGTGTCCAAGTCATGACGCCCCTGTAAAAAAGTAGAGGAGCCAAAAAATTGACTTAATATTGTATTAAATCTTCGTCTACAATTTGACCGTAAGCTGAGGGTAGATTTGACATCAATAGGTTGATTATGAGTTCGATTATAGTTATCATCCACATCAGCACATATATTGACTGAACAATGATCATTACTTGGTAGATCTGTATAGTAGAGAACAAACAGAAATATAGAAGAAAGTAAAAAAGTTCAAATGTTTAACAGGACCAACGGCGGGTGGCCTGTTTCGAGCTCCTAGCCAGGGACGGAGCCCCCTAATCAAACGTAAAAACTTTAAAAATGAG
>NW_020869767.1:115619-146998 GCF_003789085.1 Penaeus vannamei | reverse complement strand
GGCATCGAGTGTCACACTCACAAAGTCACGCAAACACACACAAGGGCCTCAACATGCCCTCTCGCCCGCCCCGTGCTCGTCTCGTGTGTGTTCCGGGCGAGGATCCTCCTGCTGACTAGGCGAGACCAGGTCACTGAGCGCCGTGGCTGCTGGCGGTGCCGTAATGAGCTTTGGGCGGCCCCGCCACAGCCCTGGATGGTTCGACTGTCCCGCCGTGACCGTGGCCACTGCAGGGCTTCCCTGACACAACACCCCCGCCAAAGCAGACGACAGAGGCTTCAGCGTCAGCTAAATAGAGAAGGCATTCAGCCTGTTGCTCTTCCTCGAAATATATCAAGTTGCCTAAGCATTAGCCAAATCAAAGTCTTCATATCTGTGCACATATGAATATACCAACACGACCTCAAAGAAGAGTATCTAACGCAAGTAAACTAAAAACTGGCAACTTGTAAACAAAATCGGATCAGTACAAAGGCCAGCCATTTACACCTTGGCCCGGCAATCCCATCCTCAGACTTACATAACCCCTGGCATATGCGCATACATTTCACTCCCTCCTTGCTGTCATCGCAAGCCCCCGTAAACATTCCAATCAGTCGTCGCCTCGTTCCGGTTACATGTGCTAAACGTGCGCATTTTCCGCCTCTTTCGCGCACCAACTTTGAATCCCCAAGGCCAAGAGACAGTAATTAACGTTGCTAAAGAACTGCTATTTTGTAACTCGTTCACGAAGGTCCATAAAAATCACGTTGCTTTTTTTGTAGCTAACTCAACAATTTAAAAAATCACGGTTTTAAAGGATTATTCAAACAAAAGTTTCCCCTACACGTCTTTCACTACAAACTCCCCCCTTTCTTCTCTCAGCTGGCACCCCATGGATCACCCGCTGCTCAATGTGTACTTAAAAAACATTCAAAGTCATGTCTTTAAACTGAGAAACACCTGGACTTCATCATCCCTGCTCTTCCCTCCCCGTCCCTACCCCTCCCTCCCCTACTCCCCGTCTCTTTAGGCTTATTCAACAACAAGTTTGAATGCTTCTTACGACGAAATAGCCGTAGCTCAGTCAGCAAATATTCACGTTCCTTCGCCTTTTCACGATCTTCGTACTTCCACTTGGTTTCTTAAATGGTACTTAATCTTATATCATAATAACACAAAACCAAATAAAACAATCGATGCTTTTGCCTTAACATCAACCAGCGGCGAAGATATCCCTTGCCACCAGACAATAATTATCCACCTAAATATAATAACTGAAAGGGATTCTGATGGAAAACCGTGTTACCAAAACACCCGGACACTCGCAGCAAAGCCATATAATGGAAGACATTCTAAGAGGATACACCAGCAAACCTCAAGGACGAATCATCGACAATACCAGAGAATACCACTAGTCGTGAAGAAGTGTGACTTAAAAAAATATATAAAAAAGGGGAAAAAACAGAAAGAAATAATACAAACTTAAGAGAAAAAAAAGAAACAAAGACAAAAGAAAAAGAGAGAAGTAAAACCAGCGGCGTAAAACACTCGAAAATCCAGCACTTACTTTGCACTTCCTGCAGCTCGGGTTCCAGCGTCCCCTCCATCTGCAGATGTCGCACGATCTCGGCCAGGCACTTGATGTTGGTCTGCGTTGTGGCCACGAGTTCGGCCTGGCGGGTGACAGGCGAAGAGACACTATGTTATCAGTCCATTCTTACTGATAGCAGTATATGTATACGATACACTTGTATAATAACCTCTCTGTATCCTCTTACTTCACTGTTGTTGATTTTATATATTTTTTCAAAACAAAAATAAAATACACCTATGTTGAACCACGCATGTCATAGCAACTGTCTATTTTCACCTTTTCAACGACGAAAGTAATAGTTTAAATGCACAAAAACAACATAGGACGACGTTTTAAGACGCGTTAGTGCTTTCAATCTTGATTTTCGTATCATCCCTCATCTCGCAACCAGCACGCCATCAACACACCAACTGCCGCCCCAGAGCAGGGTGGGCGGGGTGGGCGGAGATGGAAAGCGGCTTCCGGACGCCAAGACAGAAAAACAAAAGCTGCGGACTGTTAATTACGTAACCGGATGTAACGAAATGTGTTACGTAATACCTATTTCCTTGCGTGTACAAATTCGCGAGCGAGCGTATGGGGTGTGCGTGCGTCCAGCCTGGCGTCGCTTGGCAGAGGCCCCAGTTTCCAGCTGGACCAGACATCTGCCTCGCTGCTGATGCTGGACTGCTGGCACTGCCTCCGCCGCAGTTGCCACATCGCTTGGGTTTCGCGATTTAAATGCGTTAAGCGGCTTCAAATTCCGGAAATCTGTTACGGTAGCTCGTGTGCAGAATGCGGATCTATGACTGGCTTTAAAAAAAAAACAAAAATAAATTGACGATCGGAGCGTGAAAAGATAAACTGCAGCCATCTGGCAACAATGACACATATGTCTGTCTCACCACATGCTCAAGGAGTTCAACTTTCTCCGTGCTATGTAGTCTTACGCTGCTTAAGGAATACATGAATACGATATCGCTGCCAAAAAGGTCAGGTGATAAGCTATATTAGCAATATCGCTAGTGAAAGTAATTGCGATGGGAGATCCTCCAACAGTTACTGCAAGGAAGTCTGGCATAGCTAGATAAAAATATATCCACCTGCCACAAGTGAATATGACTAAAATTTGAATAACTTCTAAAGTCTCGCATAAATTGAACTTCACATCTCCACCCTGATGACTCAAGAGTGTCAAGGTCAGCTCAGCCCACTGCTATATAGCGCAAAGAAAACGAGGAAGCTTTATCCCGCCGAGCTCTATCGCTGTTAAAGAAAACGGTGCAGGTGAAGCCTCTATTTCAGGGGTAGCTTAGATAAACTTCAACAACTACTCACGTAATCAAGTCCCAGAGCAGCCTCGTTGGAGTATTTCTTGAGGACGTTCTCTGTGACGGTCAGCTGAGATCTGGACTCGTCGATGACATGATGGAGGTCATCCAGGTCGGAGTCAGAATCCAGGTCACGAGCACCTTGCGGGATCAATGATCTCAACCGACGGTGGTGGGGGAGCGGCGACCCCTGTGTGGGATGCCCGAGAAGGAGGATGCCCCGTCGGAGTCGATGTACTTCCTGTAGTCGTCTCCGAACTCAAGCAAGCGCCTGGCAGCCTCCTGGTCGATGTCCTCCGAGTAAGGCTCACTGAAGTACTTGTATTCCTGCTGTAATATAGGGAGAGCTGTTAGTTATACCAACACAACTGTTGCGATGAAATACTTCTGCGTCTCTTTCTACTTCTTCTTTTCTACTAATACGAAAAAAAGTATTGATAATAATAATAATAAATAAAACATTAACAATAATAATAAAAATAAACAATGATAATTGTGATACCAACAAAAAATAATAATAGTAGTAGTAACAATAACAACAATAGTAATAACAATGATACCTATAATAATAATAATAATAATAAATAATAATAATAATAATAATAATAATGATAATAATAATAACAAAATAATAATAAAAAATAATAATAATAATAACAATAACTAAAATAATAACAACAAAATCAAAGTAATATAACTATAGAAAAAAAACATAACCTCCTTGGCGGAGGTACTAATAATAGCAATCACAATCATTATCACCACAATGGCTTACCTGGTAAGGATCCCAAGCCTGCTCCGAGAGGGAGCTCATGTCCTCGTGGGTGTTGAGGGCGTCCTGGTCGCTCTGGGTGGCGCTGCGGGCGGTGTGGGCGGGGCTCCTTGGCACGATGGCCTCCAGCAACGCCGGCGCCGGGCTGGATGGGCGGGACTCGTCGCTGGAGCAGCAGTCGTCGACGGCGAGGGCGCGAGTGTGCAGGCGAGGCACGCCCAACACGCCCCCGCAGTCTGAGACGCACTTCTCGGTGGACGACGTCATGCCGCCCGAGCCCCCACGGCACGCGCCTGAAAGTGGCCTTGGACGTCAGTAAGGTGTCCCTTCGCGGATCAAGATTAAAATATATCAAGCACTCTGAATAAACGATCTTTCTTTCTCGGAAATTCCCTTGGAGGCGTGGGCGGCTATCTTGAAATTTAACGAAAGTGACGCAAAAAAACATTTCTAAAGACACACCCCCTTCAAAAACAAGTCACGCCGACGACATGGTCAAATAACAAGGGGATCATCGTCAGCACCTTCCACACTGAACGCCGCCGCCGCACAGTCACCACAAGAACGTCTCCAACAATGTCAACAGCACACTAAAGTTGGCGGCGTCACCCCTTTACCCCCCTGAGCGCCCCGTTAATCCGAAATAACTCACCGGAGAAGGAGGAACTCTTGACGATATGCCTCCTGCAGTGTGAGGCGGTGTCCGAACCCGAGGAGTGTGACTTGGATAGGCGGCGGTTAGGAGACACTTGGTTGTTGTCAGAGCCTCCAGACAGGTTGAGAGCCAAGCCGTCTGATCCGGAATCGGTTCGTCGCCCCTGGAATAAATTAAAAGAAAACGGGTAACTTAGCGAGGCTCAACCGTTTTCTCTAGTCGTTTGAACACTGACTCATGTAAAATATCCACACATTTTCTATGCGCGAGGACAGTAATTTCATAAGGTCTACGTCACTTACCAAGGACAGGTTTGACTTCCTGCGAGCTCTGGTCTTTCTCCTCCTCAGCGATCCGGTGGCATTGGTTGCAGGAGACTGCCGGTCTGCCGTGGTTGATGTTGTGGAAGTGGTGATGGTGGCAGACGCGGAAATGTTTGGGTGTGTTGTTGATGTGATGGTTGTGTTTGTGGTGTTGGTTGCGGGGGTAGCCGGAGGCCCGGTGGTGGTTGGCGTGGAAACATCTGTAGGGGATGTGTTACTGCCAGCCGCGTCTGGGGTCTCTGCTCCACTGTGGGTGAAGGAAATAAGGATTTAATTCACAGTCAGGACAACATGCTCTTTTTGCACACACGCGACACATCACATCTGATTCACACCCATGCAGCCGAGCACGTAGATCCCGGTAGTTTATCCTCCCCACTCACCGCGTCAAAAAATAAATAACTGTAAACAGGGAAGAACTTCCACTTCCTCTACGTTTCAGGAAGTGCACCTACCCATTCCTCGGTTCGAAAACCACGATGCTCAAGAAGTTACTCAGGGCCAGCATCTCACCCGGCGGCAGAACACTTCCAAAAGAACAAGAGAAAATCTTTCACTGTCTCCCCTTCTCGCATGATTCCGCGCACCGCCCGTATGTCGCCAGCCACTCTCACAGGCAATCATCGTTTCACATCGTGAGAGCAGGCGAGTTCGACGACCCGCTGCCTCCGAAACGGATTCTTCCGAATTCTACGTCTTATTCGCGAATGGGAGCGAGCTGCTGTCACTCGACCTATCACTGCGGCCAACAGCGCAACAGACAAACAACACTACGAGAAGGAGTCCGTATCTCCAGCCGGCTTCCCTCCGGAATGCGGAATGCCACGCCGCGTCCTCGCCGACGGACGAGACAGAACACGTTCTCTCTTCCTCGATCCACTGGGACTCCTCCGCCCTGACCTTGCCGAGATAGAAGGATAACTAAAGCCTTGTTAAGCAGCGCGAGTGTCAGGGGGGCGTGAGTCACGTTAACACCAGCTATCAACAGAGGCGGTGCCATCGTGTCAACACCCGCCGCTCCACAGCCACAACACTACAACGGCTTACTCATTGCACTTATTAATTAATTTTGGCGATCAATCACGCGAGATATGGCGTGAGTTTTCCAGGCCGCGGCGCCGGTGCGAGAGTCGGCCGTTGCGATCGGAGCGGGGACACGAGGGAAACTAACTGTTCTCAAGCACGGCTGAAGACAGTCGCTGCTCATGAATCTCCATGAACTTTAGCGGTCTTTGCCCTACTTCTCTCCTTTATTTCACAATTCCTGTGCAATACTTTGCAAGAATCTCAACTTGAGCAAGCTGGTCTTCCGTGAACAGATCTAAATCTCGAAGTTTATATCCTGACAAAACTTCCTTCGCGACTCTGATGACAGCAGCCTGATCGTCAGAAAAGATAATAATCGCTGGATATCAAACCTGGAGTGGGGGATTTCCGCTTCGGATCTCTGTTCTTTCATGGTACAAACTAACCGCCTTCATTAAAGAGATTTTCTGTTATTTAAACAAAATGACTCTTCACCAGCTTATTCACCGCTTCCCCCCCCCCCCCACTTCCTTCCCACGTCACCCACTAGTGAGGTCTTCTATCCAAGAATAGCCCACTAAGGCAGGTAACTAGCCCCGTCCTGGAGGAAAGCGAACGATGAGTTAAAAAACCCCGGATGAGGGGGGGTGGGGGGGGGTGGGAAACGCCGGGGATGCATTCAGTCAAAATTTACAATAAGAAGAATCGCCAAACTATGTCAGCGCGCCTATTATTGTCGCCAGGACAATGCTTCTATTTCGTCACATTTGTCGCAGTTGTCCCTCCCGAACAAAGTTGTTGACAAACCGACAAACGCACCTTTGCATAAACAATGTTATCGTTATCGGTGTTGACAGGTAAGAGCACTTCCCGTTTTCTTTAACGCTCTGTTGACTTCCGAAGTGACGTCCTGTTCTCCCATCACACCACGCGTGCCTCTCCACCTACCTTATTGTAGGATTTCTTTTCTTTATATGCATATTCCACGGAGAGTCATGCTAAAACAATCCAGTCATATTTACCGGAGTTTATTATACTGCAAATGGACACTCTAATATTACTAGAACAGCGAATCAAAGTCTACCTATCAGTTGGCATCCAAGTGTTCGAACATATTATTTTACGCCTACTCCTCTGCACGTTAATAAATAAATAAAAAGCTAAACATAAATAAATCAGCAAAACGACATTGCAAAATCTCACGACCTCATTCTTGGCCCAGCCCCTCATCCGCACAACGCACCATCACCTGAGGCATTAACATTTAATCTCATAAATTAAAAGGCAAGCGTGGGAGGCCTGCTCACGGCGACGCGGTTTCGAAAACGGCGTTACCGAGAGAGGCACCTGCGGCCACGCTCGGGTACGCGATTGCTAAACAGATGCACAGCAGATGTACAACTCCGCAGGTGCCAACTGATTGAATGGAATTGAAACCTGATGGAGGCTGTCGCGCCTTACGATAGGAAGCCACGCAGGAGCAAGCATGGCCTTTCGCTTGTATTTGTTTGCCAGCGTCAGTCATCGTCGTTGATCGAGTACTGGATGCCCTTTAACTGATGTGATTTCATGGTCATGTTTTTATATTACATTTTTTTTATTTCCATATCAACTGATTTTACATAACCCACATTATTCTACGGGTCAGATTTAACACATGCCATTTTCAAACAACAGGCAGACGCACCATTTATCTTCCATTCCCCATTCCATTAATTCCATAGCATCGGGTGGTGATCCGTGACGTAACTTTCAATAACAGCTAATAGACTACAGCCGATAGAAAGCAGCCCTTCTCGCAGGGACGCTGCACGAGCATCACGTGTGGTTGATGGAGGCTGTGTGACTCGCAGGATGTCAAAAAGATGTCTCATATCATCCTCTCTGTCTGTCTGTCTGTCTCTGCCTCTCCCCCCTTCTCTCTCTCCCCCCACTCCCCCCTCCCTCCTCAGCCTCCCTCTCCTCTCTCTCTCTCTCTTCTCTCTCTCTCTCTCTCTCTCTCTCTCTCTCTCTCTCTCTCTCTCTCTCTCTCTCTCTCTCTCTCTCTCTCTCCCCCTGTAATTATCTCTTTCTTCATCCATTTTCATCACTATCTGTTGCTATATTTTTACTCCGTGTAAAATAAAATGAATATGAACCAGCTGTAATACATATATTTATGTACTACATCAGCTGGATACGCATATAAAATTCCACTCTCCTACCGTAGTACCCCCTCTCATTATTCATTTTATTCTACGCTCGGCAAACTCCACTGGCCGTAGAAAATCGGATTCGTTTCGAACTTCTACGAAATATCTTTGAACTTCACCCTTCTCCGTTCCTTCCACTCGAAACGTCCAATCACCACACACACACAATCGATACAAAATTACAAAAGAAAAGAGAACAATGAGAGAAGAGGGAGACTAATAACAAGCTCATACACATTAAGTCTAATATGTTACGCAAAGTCGGCGCGAGGTCGGCGAGTGAAAGTGTAACGCGCTCCCGACGCGCCCTCGGCACGCTCGACGGTGGTAGGCAGGCGAGGTTCAAAAGGTTCACCGGGCCCACAATCAGAGGATGAACCTACTGGTGTTATCGGGGGCTTGGGCAACCATTTCCTGGTGTCGGTTTGTCGAATCTTGGAAAATTATGCAAGAGCCTTTCTCTTTAAAGATATTACGGTAATACCCCGTCAGACTGACGTAATGTACCGGTATTATCGATACTGACTTACGTGGATATGAATATAACACACACACACACACACACACACACACACACACACACACAACACACACACACACACACACACACACACACACACACACACACACACACACACACACACACACTGACATCTCCAAAACAATGCACGGAGTACTTACAAGGCCTGGTTGTCGTTGGTGGGCGTTTCGGGCGTGGCAGTGAGCAGGTTGTGAAGGGCGGTCTCGGACACGGAGAACGGCGCCAGGTCCAGGCGGGTGGCCAGCTGGTACAGCTCGCTCACGCTGCACGGCCGCTGCTCGCCGGAACGACGCTTGCGAGAACGAAGAACCACCTGCGGCAAGTTGCACAGGTTAAGGCTTGCGAAAAAATCGTCGCCGCAAGAACAAACAACAGTCAAGACTTTCACAAGTGCAAGCTGCACAAAAAAAAAGCTCAGCCAGGCTTACCTTGGGGTGGGCAGCGTCGGCCGGGCTCGGCACGGCAGCGGCCTTCTCCGCGGTGGGCGTGTTGTCCGTGGACGGCAGCGGGTCCCGGGACCCCTTGAGGGAGCCCTTCTGCGAGCCCCGCACGGAGCCCCGCGTCGAGACGGCGTGCTGGGTGGCGGTGGACGCGTCCATGTCCTCGGACGTGCACGACTCGATGTCGCTCTCGCCCGTGGTCAGCTCGCCCGAGGCGTCGCAGGAGTCCATGACGCAGGTGGTGGAGAGGCGGGCCTCGCGGCGCGCCGACGCCTGCTTGCTGCCCATCGCGCCCTTGCAGGGACCCATGTTGAGCGGCAGCTGGTGCGGCCGGGGAGACACCAGGGGGGCTGGCTGGTCGCCCTCGGGCGGTTCGCGAACCAGCCGCTCGGCGTCACTCACCAGGCGGGTGATCGACTCTTTGCTGATGGTCCTCTGGGCCTCCTGGTGGAGGGGCTGGTTCTGGGCGGCGACCTGGTCCTCCTGCTGGGGGTGGGGGTGGCCTGGGGTGCCGCCGTCGCTCCCGGTGTCCATGTGCTCCTGCAGCGGCGCCTCGTCCTCCGTGGCGCTCGCCTCCGAGTCGCTGGGCATGTTGGAGTTGAGCCAGTCCGGGTCCAGGATGGCGGAGTCGATGATCTTCTGCAGCGCCTCGTGGTCCACCTCCTCGTCGCAGCTGAACTCCAGCCGGGTGCGCGCCGAGGTCCTGACGACGCTCCTGACGCCCCGTCTGCGCACCTGGTAGATGCGGTTCCTGGCAGGGTCGCACTCCACCAGGTTGAGGTTGGCCTGACAGGCGGCAGTGTCAGTGCTGGTTGCGGTGTTTGCGGCGGCCTCCTCGGTGTCGGTGTCCTGGTGCTTGAAGTCGTAGATGGCGCAGTTGGGCGACGGCCGCTCGATGTTGGTGCAGCTCGACTTCGAGGGCGAGTCCCTGACGCTGGCGCTGACGTCCGTGGCGGCGGGGTCCTCCGTGTAGGACGAGGTCAGGTTGACCCCCGAGTCCTCGGTGCTGGCGGGCGACACCACGGTGTTGCCGTTCACTTGGTTCAGGTTCTCCATCTCGCCGTCAGTCATGTCTGTGGTGGACGTGGTGGACGTGGCGGTGACGGTGATGGTCGGGGACTTGTCGGACTGGTGGATCATGGCGTCGTCGCCGGCGAGGTCGGAGGAGGGCACGAGCGGGCAGCAGCGGGCGCGGACGGTGTCCAGACCGGCGCTTCCCACCATGGCAGGCGCCTCGGGCTGGGGGGAGGCGACGGGGGCGGCCGCGGCCTCGGAGTCTTGCGGAGCGGCGGCAGGAGCGGCGTCGGGCTGCTGAAGGGGGTCGACTACCATTGGCTCCAGGGGGGCTGTGTAGAGGGTGGGCGGGGAGGCCACACCGCACTCACTACCCCCGCTTATGCACACATAGTCATCCTGGAGGACGGTAAGGAAAGCGTTAGACACGTAGACCAGCATGAAGAAAGTTTAAAGAGGGACCAGATATCACCATTCTTGTGGCCAAGCGAACATTCAGTATATGAACATGAAAAAAATCAGAGAGGCCCACCACAACTTCAGTGAAATAAAGTTGTGTCTCAACTAATATTTCTACCTAAGGCCTATGTTATCACACTGAACTGCTTTTAACAAGGTTGGTATACATATAATCACCTGCACTAATCATGGTTGCAAACCTATGTACATACTAAATTTATCAGATCTAACATATTGCAAATAACGAATATCAACCCATGCATGAAAAGAAAAGAGTTTTTTCTACATTAAGATCATAACTTAAGCACGACTCTCAAAAGACCCGTCAAATACATTATGAACGACAATGCAGTTATGCTGCAAGATCACCTAACTGAACAATAGGAGCGGGTCGGGTACACCAAAAAGAATACAGTGAAACATCAAAACATATTTACACAAAAGCTTAACATACACACTTATACACAATCACTTGCACACCAACACGCAAATACACAATGAGGTTTAGGCGACGGACGTAGAACAAGAATTACAGCAATAATCATGACCTGTTATCGCTGCAGCGGTCGAGGTAATAGGTTACTTACTCAACGTGTTACAGTATTTGTTACCATGCTATACACAGAGGGAAAAGCGCACATATGCACGTTCACAGAATCACGCTGACAAACCGTACTTCGTATACATTAATTTGCATTCGCCCTTCATATCAAAACCTTACACATACGTTAAAAGGTACATCAACAATATTAATAATGTAAGGTGGCATCTCAGTCCTCCGGAACTCGGGTTTCCAAGATGGTTGGATCTCGCCACTCATTCCTTTCGGCCGCGTCCGGACTCTGCTCGCTCGCCCCTGCTCTTCTTTTGGGGGTCTCGTCTTTTTGTTTGGCATTTTATTTCGTTCTATTGTTTTTACCCTTTTAGTTGAGTTTCCCCTTTTTATAGTTGTTTTCTTTTTCTTTCGATTTTACCTAGTCATCTTATTTGCCTTGCCTTATGATTTGAAAGTCTATGTACTTTATTTCCTTTTTAACTTAATTTTTTTTTAGGTATTGTATTTAACTTTTATTATTTTTCGAGCATTTTACGCTACTCATATACTTTTATATTTACTTTTGTTCAGTATTTTTTATTTTATTTCAACTTAAGACTAATTTTTATCTTTTCTTCTTTCTTTACAACATATGTTTTTAAACTGAAAGCTGAACACGAATGTAAAATAAATACGAAAAATGTATGGTTCGTGACGTAGTTCGTGACGTCACGAACGCTATAAGTATCGCCAAAAAACGGCGCGAAATATACTCAGTCTGGACCAGATACCCTGTGTGTTACTACCCCCTGTGCGAGGCGGCCCCGCCCCCGAAACAAAGAAGTTAAGTTCTGTGTTCTGACGTGTGTCTTTTTTTCTGAGGAGCTGGACGTGATCCTTTTCTTTTATTTAAGTGATCATGAGATACACTAATCTTAATTATAAGCGTCATCTTAATCAATAATTTAAGCAATCAATCAAGTGATTATCAACTTTATCTTTTGTTTTCAAGTTTTAAGTTTAACTAAAGCTTTGTTTTCCCATGATTTACGGTGCATTCATTCACTGCATTGTCTTTATGATTAAAGGAACTAGTTCATACGAACAAACCCCATAGGCTGAACGTGAAGGAGTGATGGTTATGCTCGGTCTTTTTTGTGCCTAGATGCTTCACGCTACCACTACACAGCATCTAGCCACGGTGAACCCACACACATACACACAGACACATACTAATGCCCACAGAGCAAAGAATACCTCACAGTTAATTTGGCGGCATTCGGTGGGACTAATTAGTGCGTGATTACGTACTCTAGCATCACTCCTTGACGCTGAGACGTCCAGTATAGCTATTTTCTATAGGTTATATCATGCATGGTGAATAGTAGCTAAGTGAGCCTATTGATTTTATTTAACTGTTCCTTTTTGTGTGTTCTGTTACTGTGTTTCGTCATACTGTATCTTTTTACTGCTTTTACTTTAATTCCTGTGCTTTGTTGCTTTTACGCTTCTCTGGTCTTACCTGGTTTTGTCCTTGGTGGATTTCTTTTACTGCTCCTTTTACTATTTTTTTGTGCGTTTTACTGCATAAGCACTTCTCTTTTTACTCTATTTTTATTTTCGGTCGTCTTGCTGTGTTCTCTGACCGTCCTTTATTGCTTTTATTTTCCGCGCTCTTAGCTAGTTGTGCGTTCTTTTATTGCGTTTTTTTTACTCATTTTACTTTCATTTATTTTAGTGGTCTATTAACTGTTTGTTTTTATCATTCTTCTACCTGCTTGAACGTCCATTTTGCCGTACTTTTTTATGGTATGAATTCAGTCTAGTTTATTTGTTCTGCTGTCTTTTTGGCTTCGTGCCTTTACTTCATTGAATGTTCGTCTTCACACGTTACGTAGGTGCTTTTGTTCGTTTTCTCTTGTTCTCTTTAGTTTTCACGTACTGATGTGCTTTTGAGTATGCATTTCAGTTAGTAGCCTTTTTGATGGTCTTTTCTCAGCTTTTTCTTTAGTTCTTTTTATGGTGATTATCCCTTTTCAATGTGTTCGTTCTCTTTATCTACTTCAGCTTTCTTTTACTGCGGTTACTTATTTTACTCCATCGCGTTTACTGTTTCGCCTATCCATTATTTTACTGTGTAGTCGTGCTTTTATTTTTCGTTTTGCAGGGTAGATTTGCTTTTGTAGTTTGTCAAAAGCCTGGCACCCATTTTTTTCAGTTCTTAATTATTTTTTTCAGCTTGTTTTATGTTCTTAATTAATCGCCGGCTTGCCCAGTTAGATTTTATGGCTCACGTAGCTTAGGGACTCTTTGATTTACTCTTCCTGTGTGTTAACCCACTCTACCCTGACAGCATTACTCCGATGTCCGACGCTCGCTTCTTACTCGGTGTTTGTGTCTGTCGTTTGTGGTCTTGCTGAGCGGTCGTGATTTTTGTTGGGGTTTCATTTCATCTGATTGTTTAGTGTGATTCCTGGCATGAATCGAGACCAAGAGAGACAGAAACGGAACGAGAGGTTTCAGCGCCGACGGAACCTGCAGTCCAGCAGCCAACCTACCTCACGTGACCCATCTCCCAGTCAAGCATCATCCGAGCTCCACCAACTCCCCGTAGTCACAGGGGGCTCTAACCCAGACGTACGTGAAGCAGTAAGGGTCATGGAAGCTGAGGTGGATATGTTCAGCCAGATCATGGGCGGGTCAACGCCTTAATTGCAGAAGTTCAAGGATGCAAGGAACAAAATGACCGACTTGAAAACCGACTCCAGCGACAAGAGGAGATGCTCAGGGAACAGAGGCAGCCTGAGGATCGTGCGGAGCGCGATGACCAACAGCAAGCATTAGTGGTACAGAGGGAAGAAGAGATCCAGCAGTTACGCCGCCAACTCCACCAAAGGACTGAACTGGAGGAAGCTCGTCACTCCCAAAGTGTTCGTGATGCAGCACCTACAGACGCCGCTCCACTTCAGGTAACTGAGAGGGATGAGATTCGTCAGCTCCGAAGGAGATTACAAGAACTTGAGGGGGAACTGGCAAGCTCTCGTCTCTCCCATGTCTCCCCTCGTACTTCACAGGTTGGGGACACCATTCGCCCACCTCCTGTGCCTCCTCAGCCTCGTCCTCGCAGCCGACCTCAAACTCCGGAACCTGTGGACCGTCCTTTACCTCCTCAGTCGCAGTCACAACAGACCACCCTGCCATATCCACCGTATCGGTCACTGCCGGAAAGGATTCCTACCCATCACAGCCGAGGGACCTTTCTACCCGGTGCTATAATTGTTCACCTGCGATGCTTCCATGCCTCATGCTCCAGCAACCCGCCAGTCTCCTATGTCTTCACAAAAGAGAAGGTACCTCACTTTAAAGGAGATGTTTCAGCCTCCCAACCATTGAAAAGGAATCAGGAAATTGAGGGCTGGATCAGGGCAGTTGAAAATATTGTCAAACCACCAACATCAGAGGCGTATATCCAGGCAGCCAGAGCCAACTGCAGGGGACCAGCAGAGCTCATTATTAACTCACCATTGTTTGATAATATTAATGAGTGGGAAGCATTCAAGGCAGCTCTAAGAAGTAAGTTCCGGGGCACCTACACCTCCTCGGACTTCTTCAAGGTGCTCTATGAGAATCGAATGCTGCCAGGCCAAGCACCCATGGATTACTACCTGCAACTCGAAGGGAGCGTGTACCAAGGGTACCGAGACCACCGTGATGCCATAGGCGATCCTGCAGAGCTTGTGAGAAGGGTATTTTTGAGTGGCATTCCTGCATGGCTCCGCGATTTCCTTGCAGTGAGGGAAGATGGAAATCCTACTCAGCTTGCCGAGACCGCCCAACGCATCTGGAACTCACGCAACGGCATCCACCATGGCGACCACTCCTCAATGTCTTCAGGCCAGTTTCCAGAGCGACCACCACGTGGGCGTGACCACTATGCTCTACCAGTATCTGCCGAAGCTCCAGCCATGCATTCGATCTTTCCAGTTACTGCCCAAGGGAAGTGGTGTTCGTACCATAGGGTTCCGACGCATAACACATCAGAATGCCGTGCTGTAGCTTCTTCAGCACCGAATTCTCCTCCACGGCGCCTGTGCTTCCAGTGCAGGAGACCTGGCCACCTGGCTAAAGAGTGCCCCTTTCAACAGAGCCAGGGTGAAGGTGCTCCCACAGCCCCTGGCAGAGTCGGGGCAGGGAGCATGCAGAGTACCAGCCACACTAGCCAAGAAGTCGATCGCCACAATGACAACTCCAGGGCCAATCGGACGACCACTCGTGGAACTCAGTATTAATGGAGCCACCACTTTGTGCTTCATTGATACTGGTTCGGAAGTAACCATCATGAAGCCTAGGGCCCTCCGTCTGGTAGACCCTGAGGGACACTTACATCGGAAGGAAGCCACCCGTCATCTTCGTGGCGTGTCTGGTCAGCCATTTGACGCTTCCTATGATGTTACGCTGACCTTCTCTCTCGACAGTGACACATCGATACGCCATCGAACCGCTGTTTGTGATGTCCAGTTTCCTGGTGATGTGCTCCTTGGGATGGACTTCCTACGGAGGATTTCCTTTAGCTTTTCCTCGAGACCCCAAGACAACTTTGCTTCTCTCAAGTTGGAAGGACGAACTTTCTCGGTGACTTATACAGACTCTCCTTCCCTGCAACTATGTGTGGTTCATTTCAAGTCTCCAGAAGAAGCAGATACATCTGACTCCTTACCTGAAGTCCTGGACAAGACGGATTCACCCCGCCATAGTACACCTTCAACAGGCCTCGGAGCTCCCGCCACATACAGGGCGCTCTTGGAAGGTATTATAGAGCGATCAGGCCCTAATGATGGAACTCTCCTCCTTATGCCTCAAGAGTCACCAGCTTGGGTGTCACCCTACTTAGTCACCACAGCCTCAGGACGCCGTTGCTCTGTGTGGGCAGTCAACCCTACAGCGAGGCCAGTACGACTGTCACAGGGGACGCGGCTGGGGACAGTGCTTCCAGTTGAGGCAGTCTTTTCTTCTACATCAGTGCCAGTAACCCCAGATACCAATGTCGCTGAGGACACGAACCCCATCGAGTTGGATGCCTGGGAAGATGGTGAAGAAGCAGAGGATTTTGCATGGGAAGAAGACCTGTTCGACCAGACCTATGGCCTAGAAGACTTTGGATATGAAGATGACTTCGCACTCCTTAACCAAGAACTGCCACCCTCAATAGCCCTTGCTGCAGTCAATGCTGTTGAAGGATTGGCCCCTCAGCCTTCAGTGGAGTCAACGAACATGCCAGATCTCCAACATCTAGAAGAATCCCAGCGCCAGGAATTACAGACATTGCTTAGTCGCTACCAGGATCTTTTTGATGGAGGAGATGAGGCAGTCGGACATGTTCCAGGGATCCAGCACCGAATCAACACAGGAGATGCTTCACCTGTGTGCACCCGTCAATGGCGTCTCCCACAGGCTACCAGGGAAATCATTAAACAACAGTGCAATTCCATGCTCCAGAACGGTATTATAGAACCATCAACGTCACCATGGCTCAGTCCAGTGGTTCTTGTAAAGAAAAAGTGTGGGTCTCTGCGATTTTGCATAGACTATCGCAACCTGAATGCTGTCACCACTGCTGACACTTACCCTCTACCACGCATTGAGGAGCTCATAGATGAACTTGGCCCTACTGATACCTTCACGACCCTAGATGCCAGATCAGCATATTGGAGTGTGGATGTCCATCCTGCCGACAGACCCAAGACTGCCTTTAGTGATGGGTATAGACTCTTTCAATTCTGCAGGCTACCCTTCGGTCTTAGCACTGCACCCACCACCTTTCAAAGAACAATGAACCTTGTGCTTTCTTCTGTCCTGGGACGCCATACCCTTGCTTACTTGGACGACATTGTGGTCTATTCTAAGGGCTTTCCACAGCACGTAAAGGACTTGCAAGAGACTCTCCACCTACTTTCTGCAGCTGGGATGAAGCTAAATCCTGAGAAAAGTGCTTTTGCAGCCACTACCATCAACTTCCTGGGTTTTACCATTTCACCTGAAGGTGTCCACCCAGACCATGACAAGGTTTCAGCAATCTTGGACACTCCTGTTCCACGTACCATCAAGGAGGTCCGTCGGTTCCTTGGTGCCACTGGTTTTTTCCGTAAGCACATCCAGGGCTATGCCACACTTGCAGCACCCCTACATCTTTTACTGAAGAAAGGACAACATTGGGAGTGGGGGAAAGAGCAACAAGAAGCCTTCAACAAAACTCAAGGAGCACCTGGTGTCTGCTCCTGTCCTCAAGCAGCCTGATTTTCGCGGTCTTTTGAGCTTCATACAGACGCCAGCAGCATCGCCGTGGGAGCAGCTCTTATTCAGCGAGATGACGATGGGACACCTCATGCTGTGGCCTACTACAGTAGGAAGTTGCGGGACTCTGAAACACGCTATCCTGCTGTTGACTGTGAGGCTCTAGCAGTTGTCGAAGGCGTTCGCGTCTTTGATTCTTACCTGTATGGACGCAAATTCCTCATCCTAACCGATCATCGTCCTTTGGTCTACATTTTTAAACATCGTACGAAGTCACCAAGAATGACCAGGTTTGCACATGACCTCTCCTTTTATGATTTTGAGATCCGGTATAAGGAAGGCCCCACAAATCATGTTCCGATCTGTTGTCCAGGCAAGTGGCCGTGACAGATGTCAACCATATGTCTCCTCAGGACTTAGCATTGGAGCAGAGTAAAGACCCGAAACTGCAAAGCTTGATTTCATACCTGCGTGATGGAACTGTGCCAAAGCGCAAACTGCCCACCCCTCTCTCAGACTTTGAGCTTAAAGAAGGAGTCCTCTACCGACTACGGCATCTGCCCGATAAAGTCATATATCAACTATGTGTTTCCAAAGCCTACATGGATCAGCTCTGAAGTCAGCCCATTGCAATGCACCCCGGGATACACAAGACATACCACAACTTGTGCAACATGTACTATTGGCCAAACATGCTCCAGGATACTCGTCAGTACGTTCAACATTGCCTTTCCTGCCAGCAAGCACATGGAGTTGCCCAGAGAGTACCCATGGCAGAAGCCCCTCTAGCACTTTACCCTCTAGAGCGAATATCTATGGACATTATGGACCTCGGTCAAGCCCCACTAAGATGGGCTCTAACAATTATTGACCAGCATAGCCGATACATACAGGTCATTCCACTTAAGGACATTACAGCTTCAAGAGTTCATCGTGCTTTCTTGGACAACTGGGTGACGTATTTCGGACCACCTCGAGTCATTCAATCAGACAATGGCAGACAGTTCATTGCTCACGTCTTTGCTGAGTTAGTGGAGATCCTACGAACAACCCACCACTTCACTATCAGGTATCACCCTCAAGCAAATGGTCTGGTAGAAAGGACAAACCGTGTCGTCAAGGCTGCCCTAAGTTCTGTCGTCGGAGATCATCACCGAGACTGGCACAAGTACATTCCAGAGCTTCGCCTTGCTCTGAACTCTGCAATTCATAGATCTACGGGGGAACAGCCACTCTACCTACTTACTGGACGCCATGCTTACTTTCCAGTGGGTTTAACCAATGAAATAATATTCGGGGAAAATGACAACTTTCAGCAACGCTTGAGAACTGCTCGCCGTGCCGCTGTTGCTGCTTCAAAGGATGCTCAACAGGTCTATGGTAAAAGTTCGGAGAGCCAGAGGCAAGTTTACACCAGAAGAAGGACAACTCGTCTGGTACAAGGAGATGGTGCCTCGTCCTTTGGGGCCAAAATGGCGTGGCCCTGCTCGGGTGTGCAAGCGGTTTGGTCCGGTCTCTTTTGAGGTGCAACACCTTGAGTCAGGTCAAGTTTTAAGGGCTCATCTGAATCATCTGAGGCCATACCACCCCCGGAAGAGCTCGCCTATCCTGATCATGAAGAACCAAGAGATCTGGAGGAGGTTCCTGAATCAGATGATCCTTGGGTTGCCATTCTCACTACCTGTGTCCTGGATCCTGTTCCCAATCAAGTATCTAAGGGACCTGATGAACTTTAGGGACCTCATTTTGGTGCGCCTTTGGCTCAGTGCCACACTAGAATGAGGAATGCTGTCAGCTTGTTTTTAGGGAACTTGTGAGCGGCGAGATATGGGCATGCCACGTCGGCACAAGTGGCTGGTATTTCTCTTTGCTGTTGCTGTAGGGACTCTGCCTTTAGTGAGCCATTGGCCTAGTGCCACACTGAGGTGGAGAGAGCCGTTAGCTGTTTCTATTTGGTGCTGTATTCTACCTGATCTGAAGCTTGCATCTTTTGGTACATGTTGCAAGAGCCAGCCCTGAAATGGTTATCCAGTGACGCCTTCGAAGGAAGGTAGTATGCTCGCTTCGGTAACTTAGGTAAGCTAAAAGGATCACATTTTTAACTCTATGTCCACTCCTCATGAATCGTCAGGACTCAGGCTTGCTTCTCATTTCAGATCTCCACTGCACGTTTTCGACCCAGGGCGGGGGAGGAATCTGTAAGGTGGCATCTCAGTCCTCCGGAACTCGGGTTTCCAAGATGGTTGGATCTCGCCACTCATTCCGTCTTTCGGCCGCGTCCGGACTCTGCTCGCTCGCCCCTGCTCTTCTTTTGGGGGGTCTCGTCTTTTTGTTTGGCATTTTATTTCGTTCTATTGTTTTTACCCTTTTAGTTGAGTTTCCCCTTTTTATAGTTGTTTTCTTTTTCTTTCGATTTTACCTAGTCATCTTATTTGCCTTGCCTTATGATTTGAAAGTCTATGTACTTTATTTCCTTTTTAACTTAATTTTTTTTTAGGTATTGTATTTAACTTTTATTATTTTTCGAGCATTTTACGCTACTCATATACTTTTATATTTACTTTTTGTTCAGTTTTTTATTTTATTTCAACTTAAGACTAATTTTTATCTTTTCTTCTGATCTTTTTACAACATATGTTTTTAAACTGAAAGCTGAACACGAATGTAAAATAAATACGAAAAATGTATGGTTCGTGACGTAGTTCGTGACGTCACGAACGCTATAAGTATCGCCAAAAAACGGCGCGAAATATACTCAGTCTGGACCAGATACCCTGTGTGTTACTACCCCCTGTGCGAGGCGGCCCCCGCCCCCGAAACAAAGAAGTTAAGTTCTGTGTTCTGACGTGTGTCTTTTTTTCTGAGGAGCTGGACGTGATCCTTTTCTTTTATTTAAGTGATCATGAGATACACTAATCTTAATTATAAGCGTCATCTTAATCAATAATTTAAGCAATCAATCAAGTGATTATCAACTTTATCTTTTGTTTTCAAGTTTTAAGTTTAACTAAAGCTTTGTTTTCCCATGATTTACGGTGCATTCATTCACTGCATTGTCTTTATGATTAAAGGAACTAGTTCATACGAACAAACCCATAGGCTGAACGTGAAGGAGTGATGGTTATGCTCGGTCTTTTTTTGTGTGCCTAGATGCTTCACGCTACCTACACAGCATCTAGCCACGGTGAACCCACACACATACACACAGACACATACTAATGCCCACAGAGCAAAGAATACCTCACAATAACATCAAACTTCATCATCACAGAGTTAAGGAATTAAACAATGCGATAAACATGTGGAACAGAGTTATTACTTTTTTTCCTACGTGCACATTCAAAATTCCGTCTAGAAGATTAAAAAGATGCATGAGAGAAAGAGAAGCGGGTCATGCAGAAAAGCGCACAAGCAAGAGAGTCCGAGAATGGGAATCATGCGAAGGTCGTAATGCGGTCATGCAGGGAGGGGGATGGGGGAAGGGGGAAAAGGGAGGAGGGAGGGGGGGGGGAAAGAAGGACTATGGGGGAGGGGCGGAATAGGAGAGGTAAGGGAGGAGGGAGAGGGAAGAGGTGGATTGGGAGGAGGGAGAGGGGAGAGGTGGATTGGGAGGAAGGGAGGGAGGGGGAAATGGAGGATTGTGGGGAGAGGGAGGTAGAAGAGTGGGAAGCGAAGGGGAGAGGTACGAAGAGGGAGAGGGAAAGAAGGACTGAGGGGGGGGAGGGAGGGAGGAAAGGGAAAAGGAGGAACGGGAGGGAGAGGGGTAGCATGGATGGGGGGGGTAGGAAGGGAGGGTGGTGGCGGAGAAGGAATGGGACGGGAGGAGAGGAGGGGGGGGAAGAGGGGGGGGGGAGGGGGGAGTTAGGAAGAGCATTCCTCAAACGAATTTCTTTCTCGTCTCATTTTCTTTTACCTTGGTCTCATGTGCGTGAGGGCAGCATGAGTAGGTCGGGGAGGCCTGTGAGGGACGAGGGGAGAGATGAAATAAAGGGAAATAAATCAAACATAAATGGGGGTGATATGAGGGAGTGATAGAGAAAGAGAGAGAATGAAGTGATGCGAAGAGAGAAATAGAGAAAACGTGAGAGAAATAGAGAAAACGTAAGAAAAAGAGAAGAAAAAAGCCGATGTGATGAGAGATATAAAAAACATGGAGTTACGAAGAGAGAAACAGAAAAAAAGATCAATAAACGTACGAGAAAGAAAAAAGAAAAGGAAAAAAAAAACGACGAGAGTGAAGAGAAAGACTGAGCTAAAAAACAGCAGGAAATAACTTCGCTGGTGCTTGCAACACGACACCTGCCGTTGCAACGCGATATGCTGCAAATGGTGCGGGGATGATCAGCTCATAGAAGGTGATGCTTTATGGTGTGCAATGCATGGTGACCTTATGGTGCGCTGTTTCTCGCTGACGGTGAAAAAAAAACGCGAGAAAAAAAGCTGGTGATGCAGAGAGGTAAGACGCAAATAATGGAAATAGAAATGGGATAATGGAAATAGTGGAAAATAGGAGAAAAGATCGCGAGGACATGGAGGAGGACACTAAAATAAACGTAGAGAAAGAAGGAAAATAACTAAAAATACGGAAGAACAGGAGGAAATTAAAGATCAAATGACGCCGGCGAAAAAATATGAAAAGATAATACTAACAGTTACCACCTTTACCTTACTGAAAACAGGGAAATAAAGAGGAAAATATAAAAAAATGTGAAAACGAGAAAATCCGATAATGAGAAAAAACGTTTAAAAAAATCTGGAAACGATGGAATAAAGAAGAAAAATAAAGAACGAAGAAAAAGAACCCAAAATGAAGAGAAAAAATAGAAAAAACAGATGACAGTTGTGGAAATCCCAATCAATTTATAAAGTAACTAATCAAAGAGACCTTAGCCACTAGTGAAAAAAAAATCATTACGTAAATAAAAATACATTTTTTTGTGTATCTTACCGTCATCACATACTCCATTGGCACTGTCATTCACACCAAATAAACACTAAATGTGGCGTGTCTTTTGATTTGGATCAAAAGACAACATGGCAGTGATAAAGCTGATAACGATTAATGACATCTTATCAAGCTTTATCATCTCGACCACGCATAAAAATCAACAATCAGTAGCCACACTTTTTAGCCACACACACACATACAGATAACAGATACAGATACAGATACGGACACACACACACACACACACACACACACACAACACACACACACACACACACACACACACACACACACACACACACACACACACACACACACACACACATACACACAGACCCCTCACCTCGATATATGAACCTGTCTCTGACAGGTTGGAATCGTAGTGTGACCAGCGGTGGGCGTGGCAGCGGTGGGCGCGGCGAGGGCGGGCGTCGGGGCAGGGGGACGGGCAGGGGGAGGAGCAGGGGGAGTCACACGACGAGGTGGACAGGCGGCGGCACTTGCTCACTGGCTCATCCTCCGACTCGCTGCTCGAGGAACTGTTCTGTTCCTGCAAGGAGGAAGGCGCCGCTGGTTAGAGGAGGATATGGTGGTGCTGGTGATGATGATGATGATGACTAATGATGGTTGATAAAGATTATGATTGATAATGATAATGATAATGATGATAATGATGGTGGTGGTGGTGGTTCTTGTGGTGGTGATGATAGTGATGATGGTTATAACATCGGGGCAATCACATGATAACAGTAACTACAATGAAATTACCGAAAAAATATCTCCACCTCTTTATCCACGTTCAAACAACTTTCACCTTTACGTGTCCCTTCGTTACCCCTTAATAATGTGACTGTCACTCCTCCGCCCTATATTAGGCCACCTTACCATAACTCCGACCATATATAGAGTTCCGTCGCTGCCAACCACTTTAAGCCTGTCGTAGATACAACAACCTTATTCGGTTTATTAATTCTAATTTATTTTCCATCTTCCTCATCCCGCCATATACAGGAAAGTGACCAATGGTAGTATCCTTCCGCGAGCACACAGAATAAAAGGAGTAATGCACGAATCCCTTCCCAGAAAATGTCTTTAGGAGGATAAAAATCACGTGATCACAAAATTCAGAATCACACGTGTTTACTCCGTTCCTAAAATCCTAAATCCTAAATCCTCTGATCACACACGCGTCGCCAGGCCTAAGAGAACCCAGCGTGTCTTCTTAATGAATTCCCTTTCATCTTGAGAGAGAAAAGGGCATTACGAAGGGGAATAAGAAGGAGGGAGGAGAGGGAAGGAAGTGGCGGAGAAATGATAAAGTCTCTCCCCGGAAATAGGACTTCTCGAGAACCTGCTATGATCTCCTGCGACAATAGCCGGCGGGGTTGGCGGAGGTTAAGCATTTGTCTGTTTACCTGCTTGTGTTCTCTGATTCTCTCGACGCTCTTTTTCACATTCTAGAAGTACATCATTTATTACGAAAAACGAGCCGCGAGAGATGAGCAAGTTTGACATTTCTACATCTCCCCCTTTTCTTTTTTTATCCTACACAATCTCTTAAGCTCTTTTTCTCCCAGTACCCCTCCTATTTCCTTCCCTTTCTCCTACTACCCCTCCAATTTCCTTCCCTTTCTCCCCCTCCCCTCCTCTTCCCTTCCCTTTGTCTTCCCAACCTTCCTTCCCTTCACTCCCTACCCCTCATTTTCCCTTCAGTTCCTCCCCCTACTCCTCTTTCATACCCTTCCCCCTTCTACCCCTCCTCTTTCCTTCCATCCTTCCATCCTCCCCTCCCCTTCCCCTCCTCTTCCCATCCCTCCCCTTACCCCTCCTCTTTCCTTTCACTCCCTACCCCTCCTCTTCCCTCCCCTTCTCCCCCTACCCTTCTCCAACTCCCAGCCGAGACGCTTCGGTCGAGTGAAAGGAAAGGGTTGGCATTCTTTACCTCCCAGGTGGACTCCCGAACGACGCGCCGTATCTCTTGTCTCGGGCATTAATGCTGCCATGACAGTTGTTTGTCTTCCCATGGGTCCTTTCCGTCTGTTTGTCTCTCTGTCGGAGGCCCTCAGTTTTACTTCTTTACTTCCTTGCGAAAGCTAACTGCCAGTAACAGACACTGCGATACTTGTGACAGAGAAATAAATATCCACCATCTTTTCAGTAAACGTGAGGCTCAGTATAGCGCAGTTGTCGGCACAAACGATCGATCCTAAGAGTCGGTTGTAATACTTACTATAAAAAACACGGCTTTTATCGTAATTTAAAAATATATACATAAATCAAAAAGCATCAGGATTTTGTAAATGACATGTTTTTAGAAAATAAATAAATATGTAAATTCTTAATTAAATGCATACATAACATTTACGAACACGTAAATAAACAAATAACCGGAAAATCAATAACAAACGAATAAACACCGATTAAGGCTACCCCGAAGAAAACGGCGAGAAGTGAAATCTCCCACAGAAAACGAGACACAATCCACCGCCTCCGCATTACAAAAGGAAAACGGCGCCTTTGATGCAGCCGGAGAGGGCGGACCGCTTCAAAAGGAGCCTCTTCGGAATGACGCGAGGCGCTGGGGAACAGATGAGGCTCCTGACATGATAGAGAGTTCTTCAGTAGCGTCTGATATATCTTTTAATTTTTTTTTTCACCGATGCTTTGATGGGGTTGTAAGATAAGTCGCATTAGTTATATAAAAAGGGGTTATAACAAACCATTCCTCTCAAAGCAGATCCAGGTTTATTGTAAACGATACGAGCCCCAGAAAGAGAGAGAGAGAGAGAGAGAGAGAGAGAGAGAGAGAGAGAGAGAGAGAGAGAGAGAGAGAGAGAGAGAGAGAGAGAGAGAGAGAAGAGAGGAGAGAGAGAGAGAGAGAGAGAGGGAGAGGGAGAGAGGGAGAGAGAGAGAGAGAGAGAGAGAGAGAGAGAGAGAGAGAGAGAGAGAGAGAGAGAGAGAGAGAGAGAGAGAGAGAGAGAGAGAAACAGAAAGAGAGAGAGAGAGAGAGAGAGAGAGAGAGAGAGAGAGAGAGAGAGAGAGAGAGAGAGAGAGAGAGAGAGAGAGAGAGAGAGAGAGAGAGAGAGAGAGAGAAGAGAGAGAGAGAGAGAGAGAAAGAGAGAGAGAGAGAAAGAGAAGAGAGAGAGAGAGAGAGAGAGAGAGAGAGAGAGAGAGAGAGAAGAGAGAGAGAGAGAGAGAGAGAGAGAGAGAGAGAAGAGAGAGAGAGAGAGAGAAAGAGAAGAGAAAGAGAGAGAGAGAGAGAGAGAGAGAGAGAGAGAGAGAGAGAGAGAGAGAGAGAGAGAGAGAGAGAGAGAGAGAGAGAGAGAGAGAAGAGAGAGAAGAAAGAAAGAAGAAAGAGGGAGGATCGAGGGAGAGGGAATTACAGAAAGAAAAGATATGAAAAAGAGACGAATCGAAATACAGATACAGCATGAGAAGGAGAAAGAGGAGGTGTGTGCCACCACCAGGGAGCGACAGAGCATGCTGCGAGAGGACGTGACAAAGCATCATCACCATGACAACCGGCGCTCACCTTTCTTCTCTCCGGGAAACAGGTGTCGTCGCTCTACAAGTCTTAACACGATCATCCTGTTTACATTTTCCCCGAGTCCGTTTCCCGTTCTTTTTTACCTTCCAACTTCCCCCTTTTCCCCTTTCTTTCCCCTCTCCCACTCCTTCCCTGCTTCTTTCTCCCTGTCTTTAGAACCTAACCCATATCTATCTCCAGTTAACACACACCATATCTATCTCCAGTTAACACACTCCATATCTATCTCCAGACAGTTTAACACACTATATCTATCTCCAGTTAACACACACACACACCAAGGTATGCGTTCAAGCGTGTTCGTACAAGCACAGGGACTGGCGCGTGGCTATGTATGTCTTCTCTCAGGGCAGGGCGGCTGGAATGTACAAATTATATTCCCTTCGCGCCATTACCTCGCCTCCGCCCGCCCTCACATGGCTATCGTCTCTCTAAGGATACTTTTTTTTTTTTCGTCTACGATTTCGGGAGTTAAATGCTTCGCTGTGAAAGGAACTCTGTTTGGAAAGGCACCGCATCATTTTCTTTTCTTCTCTTTTTCCTTTTCTTTTTCTGTTTAGCGATCTGGATTTCTTTTTTTCTCTATGTTCTTCTTTGCTTATCTTCTATGCCCGCCCACTTCCTTCTCGCTTCTTCCCTTTCGCATTTCCATGTTTCCCCCTCCGTCTATTTCCTTCTCCCTCCTCTCTTTTTACACGCTTTTTATCACTCTCCGTCTCCTTCCACCTCGCTCCGCTGACCCTTGTCACCGCTGCCCTGGACTGATGGCCGCCAGGTACAGCAATTTCCCATAACATTCCATCTCCGCTGAATTAATTATCCGTTCTTCCTTCTCCTCTCCTTGGTTCTTAGCTGCTTCTCTGCTCCCCGTAATCCTCTGGCAAATTCCCCTATTCCCTCTAACAATTTTCCACACTAATTGTCTCTCTGTCGCTCTTCTCTTCATCTCCTTTATTACCTATTTCCTCCTATACATTTTTCAGCTCGTCTCACCCCACACCCGCGATGACCGCCCACTCTCGGGTGGAGGGGGAGGGAGGGAATGAGAGGAGAAGAAGGGGAGGGACAGACGGAGGGTGGAGATGGAGAGGGGAGAACGGAGGGAAGGGGAAGGAGAAGGGAAGGCGAAGGGTATAAGCAAAGGGAAAGGAAGAAGGAGAGGGAATGAGACGGGAGAGGAGGAGAGCGAGGTTACCGCCCAATGCTGTCGGGCTTTATCGTAAAACATCTACTTACCAGGTCATCTGCTCAGCGGCGAGAGGCCATGAAAAAATGACAGAGTGCGGAGCGGGGAGGGAAGTAGAAAGCGGAAAGGGGAATGTAGATTAAGCCGGGGGAGGGTATGCGAATGGAGGAGGGAAAGACGGTCGTATAAAACGAAAGGACACGAAGGAATGGAAGAGATGAGAGAGAGAGAGAGAGAGAGAGAGAGAGAGAGAGAGAGAGAGAGAGAGAGAGAGAGAGAGAGAGAGAGAGAGAGAGAGAGAGAGAGAGAGAGAGAGAAAGAAAAGAAAGAAGAAGAAAGAGAGAGAGAGAAGAGAGAGAGAGAGAGAGAGAGAGAGAGAGAGAGAGAGAGAGAGAGAGAGAGAGAGAGAGAGAGAGGAAGAAGGAAAGAAGGGAAGGGGAGGGATGAGGAGGCAGACCCACTAAATGACAGCCATTTATGGTGATGTGCACAATTAAGATCCGTCGTGCCAATCTTCCTGGAGCGCGGAGGGGGAGGGGGAGGGGGGTAGTTTTAGGAAGATTTTCTGCCTCGTAAATTCTATTTCTCTCCCACGTTTCTTTCTTGTCTTTCCTCGTCACTTTTTTCTTTTTTTCTAGACTCTCACGGCTTCGAGTTCAAGCTAACTCTGACACTTTAATTATCTAAATGTTTGTACGTAAATGTATATGCTTATGTTCATGTACAGGTACACGTGGATGTATATGTATATGTGTATGTGTCTGTGTATGTACAGTACATGTACATACATAAATACAAGTGTAAACATGAGGAATTTTGTAATGTGGAAGTGAATGCATATATGCATTTATGTAAATACTTAGGCCTACATGACAATGATGATAATAAAAACAAAAACAAATAATAATAACAAAATAATAATGATAATAATAATAAATAGCCATAAATGCATTAACAAAGTCTCCCTCCCTTTCTCCCGTTTTCTCCCCATTTCTCCCATCGTTCCTGCTCAACATTATTCTTTCGCCAATGTCTCCTCCCTCTTTCTCTCCCCTGTCTTTCCAATATATCGCCGTGTCTCCCCCTTCGCCTCCTCTCCCCTAGTTCCGCCCCATGGACCGCAAATAATGATTCAATAAACGAAACGAAACAGGTGGCGCCTCCTTCTCTCGGGCTAGGGGGTTGCAGGGGGGCGGGGGAGGGGTAAGGGGAATGGGGAGGGTAAGGGGAGTGGTGGAGGGGTCGTAAGATTCAGGCAGTGGAGGGGTGGAGGGGATAGGGGAGCAGAGGGAAGTTTCGAGGGCGTGGGTGGAGCGGCCGCCCACACGAGCGCGCCCGGACAACAGTGGAGGGCGTGGAGGCCTGCTCGGTGCTGCCAAGATTGCAAGATTGCGATGGCTGTGATCGGTGCATGATGGGCGGCGAAGAATGAAAGAGCAAAACAAGAGATCAAAGCTCAAAAGGTAATCGTGGGATGAGAAAAGGGAGGGAGGGGGAGAGGGGAAGGGGGGGAAGGGGAGGGAGGAGGAAGGGAAGGGAGGGAGGGAGGGGCGGCAGGGAGGAAGGGGGGAGTAGGGATAATACGAACCGTGATGGGCGTAGCGGGAATGGAGGCGGAGGAATCTAAAGAGGAGAAAAGGAGGGGTGGCGAGGGGAAGAGAGGGGGAGAAGGGGGAGGAAGGAGGTTAGAGGGAGAGAAGAAGGGGGCGGAGGAAAGGAGGGAGAAAAACATCAACAATGATGTATTGGAAAGAAGGTAAAGAAAGAAGCTAGACCAAAAAAAAAATAAAAAAATAAATAGAGACAGTAGGACTAAGCGAAAGAAATGAAGCGTGAGAGGAATCACAAGAATGAGGAAAACTAAGAAGAAACTGAAGAGAAAGAGAAAGGAGAAGACAGAAGGACACGACGCCTCACAACATTTAAACGCAGAACCCCGTGTCTTGTTCTTAGCATGGCAATAATACGAGACTAAACCCTCCATGTAAGAGAAAACTCAATTTTGCAATGCAATTTTCAGATAACTTTTATTTTACTCCTGCATTAGGATGGGCGTGGCCATGCATTTGCGAGATGAGGGAGGGGGGGGAGAGGGGGAAATGGAGATGGAGTAACAGGGAAGAAAGCAGGGAGAAAAAATGGTGAGGAGGGAGGAATGAAGAAGATGAAGAGGTAAAAAAGAAAAGAAGGAAGGAATGAAGGAAGGTGGTGGAAGGGGAGGAGGAGGAGGAGGAGGAGGAGGAGGAGGAGAGGAGGAGGAGGAGGAGGAGGAGGAGGAGGAAGGAGGAGGAGAGGAGGAGGAGGAAGCAAAGGAGGCGACAAGGCGACGGCGAAATTACGAGCGCGTGGGTGGGTGCGAAGGGGAGAGAAAAAAGGGGAGGGAGAGAGATTCCTTCCCTCACCCTCCTCCTCCGCGACACACGCCCCGCTGATTAACAATCTACATTAGGCAATGCACAAGATCGAGACACGTCGGCGCCGGCGGAGAAATGGGGCGGCAGCGACGACAGCAGCAGCGATCGCAAAGACAAAACGACTCGACCCCCGACAAGCCACCGCCCCGAACCAGCCTCCGACGACCCCCCGAACGCGGCGACACGACTCCACGCGACGACCCGCACCTCCCGCACCTTACGAAGAGGTTCCCGCACATCCTCATAAAGCCCAGGGAGCCTCGGCAGGAGTCCAATCGCCGCGGTTATTATGCAAATGACGGTAGAGAATCACATGGAAAATAATGATTCTCCTCGTGATCCAAGCAGCGGATGGGGGTCGGGGGAGGGAAATTGCGAAGATGGAGGAATGGAAGGAAGGAAGGAAAGGAAGGGAAAAGAGAACATTGATAAATAACATGGTGGCATGGGAAAAAGAGGATATAGGAAAAGTCAGGGACAGAGAGGAAACGGGTGAGAGAGAGAGAGAAGAGAGAGAGAGAGAGAGAGAGAGAGAGAGAGGAGAGAGAGAGAGAGAGAGAGAGAGAGAGAGAGAAAGAGAGAGAGAGAGAGAGAGAGAATCGGCGAAGATTGACGGAGAGGGAGAGGGGAAAGAGAGAGGGGAAAGGGAGGGGGAAGGGAAGGGAGGGCGGGTGGGGAGGCTTCCGATAAGTTTGTTCGGACACGGCCTTCCTCGATAGCGGGGGAAAACGACGAGCGAGGTCCGGGAAAGGGGAAACAGGAAAGAGGGGAGAGAAGACGTCTGGGAGAAGGGCACGAGGGGGAAGGGGGGGTGAGGGAAGAACCCGAGGGAGAGAGAAAAAGGGAAGGGCGGGGGGGGGGGGGGGCGAGGATGAAAATAGAGGGGGGAGAGGATTTGCAAGACGATATCCATAATCCCCATTTCCTACTCTGGGAGATTAGTGCATCGCGCATCCTGCCATATTAGAGCGAGGACGGCGAGACCGCGGAGGCCTTCGAGTAGCCATGGCAACAGGGGGACACGGAGCACCATGCCCGTTCAACATAATATGATCAAAAATCTCCCCATATAATGTCTTTCCTCTTCCCCCCACCGTCCCATCCACCCCCCCCCATAATCATACAGGTCTAAATCTAAAATCCGCTAATTTTTTCAGAACCGACGCCTGAAGTGCCAATGCAGTAGCAAGGACCTCTGCGGCGACAGCGGCGAAGAGGACGAGGCGCGGGAAGACAAAGACGTGAAATGAAAAATGAATAATACGATGCCGCCTCTGAAGTGGAGTCGTAGTGGCGAATGGGCGGCGGGGCGATGGCTAAAATGGAGCCGCCATTGCGTTATGACTGAGACGACAGAAAACATGAGGGAGAGGGAGAGGGAGAGGGAGAGGGAGAGGGAGAGGGAGAGGGGATGGAGGGGAGGGGAGACGGGAGATCGGGATGAGGATGGGGATGGAATAGGGGAAGGGGATGGGATGCGGTGGGGTGGGGGAAGAGGTGGGGATGGGGTGGAAAATAGAAGTTAGGATGGGGACCAGGATGGGATGGTTGGGCATTGGGAAGAAGAGAACAGGAAGAGGTAAAAAGAGAGAGGAGATAAGAGAGAGGAGAGGAAAGAGGAGGAGGTAGCGGCAGTGGAGACAAAGCAAGTGGAAGGGACAACCATGTGGTGGATGTGAAACACCTTTAGAGCGTGGAGTAACGGCGTGGGCGGAAAGCTGCACTTTCACCAAAAAAACGGGCGAGGAGGTACCTGTCATGCCTTGTCATGCCTCGCTTCCATCGCGTGCCCTCGCCGGCACATCCACGTTCTCCAGCGCCATTTGCAATCAGTCATGCACTCAAGTCAACTTTAAATGAGCGCGAATGAGAAAGGACGTGAGAGAGAGGAGAGGGAGAGAGAGGGAGAGAGAGGAGAGGGGAGAGGGAGAGGAGAGGAGAGAGAGAGAGAAGAGTAGAGAGAGAGAGAGAGAGAGAGAGAGAGAGAGAGAGAGAGAGAGAGAGAGAGAGAGAGAGAGAGAGAGAGGAGAGAAGAGAGAGAGAGAGAAGGGGGAGAGAGAGAGGAGAAGGGGGGGGAGAGAGGGAGAGAGAAGAGAGAAGAAAGAGAGAGAAGAGAGAGAAGGAGAGAGAGAGAGAGAGGAGAGAGAGAA
>NW_020869767.1:91653-115519 GCF_003789085.1 Penaeus vannamei | reverse complement strand
TTCCTAACCGATCATCGTTCTTTGGTCTACATTTTTAAACATCGTACGAAGTCACCAAGAATGACCAGGTTTGCACATGACCTCTCCTTTTATGATTTTGAGATCCGGTATAAGGAAGGCCCCACAAATCATGTTCCCGATCTGTTGTCCAGGCAAGTGGCCGTGACAGATGTCAACCATATGTCTCCTCAGGACTTAGCATTGGAGCAGAGTAAAGACCCGAAACTGCAAAGCTTGATTTCATACCTGCGTGATGGAACTGTGCCAAAGCGCAAACTGCCCACCCCTCTCTCAGACTTTGAGCTTAAAGAAGGAGTCCTCTACCGACTACGGCATCTGCCCGATAAAGTCATATATCAACTATGTGTTCCAGAAAGCCTACATGGATCAGCTCTGAAGTCAGCCCATGAGCCACCTCTTGCAATGCACCCCGGGATACACAAGACATACCACAACTTGTGCAACATGTACTATTGGCCAAACATGCTCCAGGATACTCGTCAGTACGTTCAACATTGCCTTTCCTGCCAGCAAGCACATGGAGTTGCCCAGAGAGTACCCATGGCAGAAGCCCCTCTAGCACTTTACCCTCTAGAGCGAATATCTATGGACATTATGGACCTCGGTCAAGCCCCACTAAGATGGGCTCTAACAATTATTGACCAGCATAGCCGATACATACAGGTCATTCCACTTAAGGACATTACAGCTTCAAGAGTTCATCGTGCTTTCTTGGACAACTGGGTGACGTATTTCGGACCACCTCGAGTCATTCAATCAGACAATGGCAGACAGTTCATTGCTCACGTCTTTGCTGAGTTAGTGGAGATCCTACGAACAACCCACCACTTCACTATCAGGTATCACCCTCAAGCAAATGGTCTGGTAGAAAGGACAAACCGTGTCGTCAAGGCTGCCCTAAGTTCTGTCGTCGGAGATCATCACCGAGACTGGCACAAGTACATTCCAGAGCTTCGCCTTGCTCTGAACTCTGCAATTCATAGATCTACGGGGGAACAGCCACTCTACCTACTTACTGGACGCCATGCTTACTTTCCAGTGGGTTTAACCAATGAAATAATATTCGGGGAAAATGACAACTTTCAGCAACGCTTGAGAACTGCTCGCCGTGCCGCTGTTGCTGCTTCAAAGGATGCTCAACAGGTCTATGGTAGAAGTTACAACCGGAGAGCCAGAGGCAAGTTTACACCAGAAGAAGGACAACTCGTCTGGTACAAGGAGATGGTGCCTCGTCCTTTGGGGCCAAAATGGCGTGGCCCTGCTCGGTGTGCAAGCGGTTTGGTCCGGTCTTTTGAGGTGCAACACCTTGAGTCAGGTCAAGTTTTAAGGGCTCATCTGAATCATCTGAGGCCATACCACCCCCCGGGAAGAGCTCGCCTATCCTGATCATGAAGAACCAAGAGATCTGGAGGAGGTTCCTGAATCAGATGATCCTTGGGTTGCCATTCTCACTACCTGTGTCCTGGATCCTGTTCCCAATCAAGTATCTAAGGGACCTGATGAACTTTAGGGACCTCATTTTGGTGCGCCTTTGGCTCAGTGCCACACTAGAATGAGGAATGCTGTCAGCTTGTTTTTAGGGAACTTGTGAGCGGCGAGATATGGGCATGCCCACGTCGGCACAAGTGGCTGGTATTTCTCTTTGCTGTTGCTGTAGGGACTCTGCCTTTAGTGAGCCATTGGCCTAGTGCCACACTGAGGTGGAGAGAGCCGTTAGCTGTTTCTATTTGGTGCTGTATTCTACCTGATCTGAAGCTTGCATCTTTTGGTACATGTTGCAAGAGCCAGCCCTGAAATGGTTATCCAGTGACGCCTTCGAAGGAAGGTAGTATGCTCGCTTCGGTAACTTAGGTAAGCTAAAAGGATCACATTTTTAACTCTATGTCCACTCCTCATGAATCGTCAGGACTCAGGCTTGCTTCTCATTTCAGATCTCCACTGCACGTTTCGACCCAGGGCGGGGGAGGAATCTGTAAGGTGGCATCTCAGTCCTCCGGAACTCGGGTTTCCAAGATGGTTGGATCTCGCCACTCATTCCGTCTTTCGGCCGCGTCCGGACTCTGCTCGCTCGCCCCTGCTCTTCTTTTGGGGGGTCTCGTCTTTTTGTTTGGCATTTTATTTCGTTCTATTGTTTTTACCCTTTTAGTTGAGTTTCCCCTTTTTATAGTTGTTTTCTTTTTCTTTCGATTTTACCTAGTCATCTTATTTGCCTTGCCTTATGATTTGAAAGTCTATGTACTTTATTTCCTTTTTAACTTAATTTTTTTTTAGGTATTGTATTTAACTTTTATTATTTTTCGAGCATTTTACGCTACTCATATACTTTTATATTTACTTTTTGTTCAGTATTTTTTATTTTATTTCAACTTAAGACTAATTTTTATCTTTTCTTCTGATCTTTTTACAACATATGTTTTTAAACTGAAAGCTGAACACGAATGTAAAATAAATACGAAAAATGTATGGTTCGTGACGTAGTTCGTGACGTCACGAACGCTATAAGTATCGCCAAAAAACGGCGCGAAATATACTCAGTCTGGACCAGATACCCTGTGTGTTACTACCCCTGTGCGAGGCGGCCCCCCCCCGAAACAAAGAAGTTAAGTTCTGTGTTCTGACGTGTGTCTTTTTTTCTGAGGAGCTGGACGTGATCCTTTTCTTTTATTTAAGTGATCATGAGATACACTAATCTTAATTATAAGCGTCATCTTAATCAATAATTTAAGCAATCAATCAAGTGATTATCAACTTTATCTTTTGTTTTCAAGTTTTAAGTTTAACTAAAGCTTTGTTTTCCCATGATTTACGGTGCATTCATTCACTGCATTGTCTTTATGATTAAAGGAACTAGTTCATACGAACAAACCCCATAGGCTGAACGTGAAGGAGTGATGGTTATGCTCGGTCTTTTTTGTGTGCCTAGATGCTTCACGCTACCACTCACAGCATCTAGCCACGTGAACCCACACACATACACACAGACACAAATAATCTGCCCCACAGAGAAAGAATACCACACAATGTCAAAAAATAATGTTTCATTTTCACTCCAGTAAGGGATAAATAAAAACGTGTAAAAATTGCTGACACCGAAAGAGACTAGGCCACCTGTCACCAAGGATTTTTTCTCGCGGAGGCTTATTTCGCGAGGGTAATTCTACATTCTATAACTCATTTGTAAAACCCCTCAACGCCAAACCCAACTATCCCCCGAATTTAGGAATGGCCCCCTTAAAATTTGGTAAAATACGATAAATAATCCCACAAGACAAAATGCAATAAATACAATATGGAGCCATTTTCAAACACTTGGGAAAAAAGGAAAGAGGGTAGGAGACGTGGAGAGTGAAGAGGGAAGTGAGGAAGGAGAGGCAGTGGATTTGTATTCGTCACGACTGCGTCACGCGTTACCTGTTCGAATGCTGTCTCGGCTGATGGATACTGCGCTATAAAAGTCAAGAGTAAACACCGAAATTAGGGATATTCCGTAATGCTCTATAGTAAAATAATAATAATAATAATGGATATGGCGGTGAAACAGACCATGCCAAAGTTCACAAACTGAACCGACCATTCGCTTAGATTTGTGAAAGACGTATGTGGATCAAGGCCCGGAAATAGCAGGCCTCTTACAGTGTTTTGAAGCGACTATAAATGTCGGCTGTTGAGCGACTAGCAGCCGTTATTGTAGAGGTCGGCTTGCGCATCCGATGAGGGGTTGAGTGTCTCGAGATATTTATATACTCAGGTCCCTATTGTGCTATTTTTATTGCTCATAAAGTCTTCTTGCGTCAGTGTATAGTGTGACACGTGCGACTATCTGTCTCTCGGATTTTTGAGCTAATGTCTCTTCACATCTGAATCTTCAAGTTGGCTAAATTTGGCTGCTGTTTTTCGGATGCAGTTTTGTTCCTTTCCCATAGTCCTGTGAGATAGATATTTTAATTTGATCTTCTACGGTTGGCATTTCTATGATTCGCGGCTGCCAAACATATTTACTTTAATAATAACTGTCCACTTCCGTTGGTTAGTTTTTTTTTTACGATAAGAATGTATTCACACTGATATTGAAGCGATCGAGCCTCCTCAAAAGTCGTACTTATGCATTTGTACCCTCTCTCGGTTTCTTAGTATGTCCATAGTATACTCCATGTGTATCGCCGTTATTGCTTGTTTCGGCAACCTTCACTTGTCAATATCTTACCTAATTTTTTGGCTCTAATTTTTTAAAATTCACCGTAGCTTAGTTGTGTGAAATCGTAAGGTTTTTTATCTCTACATTCGCTGGAGCAGCACGAAAAACATAAAACAAAGATGGCCCCGTGCATCCCGTGCCAATGAAATCATCTTAAGCACTCTCTTTTTGTGGCTTTGCTATTGTTGTTAGGATGCATAGACTATGAACACAATCTTTCAAGGTGAGTTCTGGTGAGACCTCTCTCGATTTAGTGCTGTGTTATGCTACTCTCAAGTCACTCTTTCATTAACACTTATAACTGCACGAGATTTTCTTTATTCTAAAGACCGGTGTGTGCCTCGGTATTGAAGATACCTACCCTCTCTATAAGTTTTCCGTGCCCTGAACTTACCCCTGGGTATTTCTTTCTCACTCAGACTTACGCTATCCTTATCATTTTTATGATAATAGCATTACTGTTTCTTCGCCGGAGTTCTACATATTAACTTTCGACGACTCAGAGTCTATACATATACATCAATCCCATTACGATGAGAAGCAGTGAGTTCATTCAAGTAAATGCGTAGTTAAACTCGGATTCAGTTCCTCAGATCGGTCAGCCCTTCACAATGTGCCACAAGTGTGCACTGCAGATAGTGTGCGCGCGAGGCGCTCTCGTCTTCTGTAAACCCGCGAGAATTATTTTAGAGCGCGCTCTCTAGAACTCCTGGAGACGATCCTGGGCAGGTCACGAATTTTTACTACACATTCTTCACGGTAAACGAATTCTTCAGTAACATTGTTTACTGGACAAGACAGTATGGTTAGAACTAGTGTTGTATGTGTTGCCCCTCGTAATCAACAATTATATACCGCCCTTAACTCTCCGTTGTGCCTCTAACTTTTCACGACCCTCGACAGTTGAATACGAGGACCTCTTTACAGAACAATGTCGTGGCTCACATCTTCATCACGTTAAGTACTCGTTTGTGGTCATTATGTGCGGATATATAGTGTCGTCCTATTACATGTTATATTACTCTGCATCTCTCATAATGGTAGTTGTGTTTAGTTCCACTTTCGATTCATCCTTCTTAGCTTTACTTTATATCATCTATCTCATTTATACCTATTATATCTCTATCTACTCTTCTATCTCTCTCTATACTCTCTCTCTCTCTCTTCATCTCTCTTCTTTCTACCACACACACACATCACACAACCTAACACTACACTATACATATCAACTAATATACACACACACATACTACTATACATACTAACATATATACACTATACATATCACACACTAACCTAATACACATACCACACTATACATATAACTAATAATACTTATACTTTTATAGGTCTACTTAATATCATACTTTGTATGTGGTTGTTGTGCTGTTGTGTGTGTGATAGTGTGTGATGTTGTGTGTGTGTGGTGTGCGTGCATGTTATACATATATGCTCACTACTTATATTATACCATACACATCTAAGTATATAAGGATGTGAGTTAATGCGTATAATATATATTATATATATGTGTCTGGTGTCGTGTGGTGTTGCTGGGGTGTGGTGTTGTGTGTGTGTGTGTGTAGTGTGTGTGTGTGTGGAATGCTATATCATATTATACGTCTGGTCCATATAATCCTGTCTACACTTACATACTATATACTTATAATTATTACTCCCGCTACTTACTGTGTCTTTTAGTTATTATAGTCATTATGTCGTGTTCGTGTGGTGTGTGTGTTTGCTGGTTCCCTGTGTGTGTTTGGTTTTATTATATGTTGTGATGTGTGTGTGTGTGTGTGTGTGTGTGTGTGTGTGTGTGTGTTGTGTGTGTGTGTGTGTGTGTGTGTCTTGTGTGTGTGGCTCGCGGTTGCTCGCTGTGATATAAAAAAACCTTCTATCTTCATACTGATATTATTGACATACATACCTCTAGTTATTATATATTAGACGTATATACTGTATATGTAATGGGAGTATAGATATATAATTTTGATAATGTGTTGTGTGATTGGAGTGTGTTGTGTGTGTGTATGTGGTAGTGTGTGTGTGTGTGACGTAAATATGAGTAGTTATTTAATAATATATAATATTATACTATAATATATTCTAGTGAATTAAATTAGATGTAATATATGTGTGTATAGTGTGTGTGTGTGTGTGTGGTGTGTGTGTGTGTGTGTGTGTGTGGTGGGGACGGCGATTAGTGAATAGTATTAATATATATATGCCATATGCTACAGTCAATCATATTACATTAACATTATATACATTATATTATTATGCTAATATATATATATATATATGTCATATATATATTAACTAGTAACAGATATTATTATTATATATATATATATATTATATTATATAATTAATAATATATTAATATATAATATATATATATAATATTACTATATATACATACATTAATTACATGAGTAATAGGACTAGGTGGCATAAGTTATAACGTATAACGATGACGATTGAATATTGTAGTTAAGATGAATAGCTTTACGATTAGAATAGGAATATATAGATTAAGTATTATAAAAGTATATCTATTATAACTATACAATACATCATATTATAATACTATAGCGACATATCAACACATTACACTTAACTAATATTATATTACGGTGTGTGTGGTGTTAGTGTATTAGTGTGTTGTATGACTATGTATCTGTGTGTGTGTGTATGTATATATACATATGAATATATTCGTTGTTAGTATGTGATATGAGTGTAGTGTGTGTATGTGAGTATAGTAGTATGTGTGTGTGTTGTGGTGTGTGTGTGTGTGTGCACTATACATACCTATCCTCATAATACTTATACATTATTATATGTAATGTATATATTAGTATATATATTATATATTTAACATGTATATATGTATTAACATATATTAAATATATATATACACATTATTCTATGTCCATATATTATTACATCTAATACTATACTAATTACATATTATTATATATTTAGCATATTATATATACATATTTATATATTAATATATTAATTATATATTATATATATATATAATAAATATATATATATATTTATTATATATACATAATATGATTATCTATTGATGTGTTGATGTGTGATTGTGTATATTAGCGATTGGTTGATATGTAGTGGTGTGTTGTATGTGTGTGTGAACTGTATATGTAGGTGTGTTAGTGATGTATGACTCAACACCATCATATCATAAACTACATTAATATTAATTTAGTATGTTTATATATATTTAATTCGATATATAATATATATATGTTATATATATTATATATTAATATATATATATATTAAATTAATATATAATTATATATATCTGATACATTAATATATTATATATATAATTAAATATATAACATAATAAATTTCAATTTAATATATTTTATACAAATATATATTATTTATACTTGTTTAGTGTACTTAGTATTATTGTATTATTGATATTTAGTATTATGTTGTATTATGTGGTGTAGTGATTAGTGATTGTGTTAGTTATAATAGTGTGACGTGTGTTACTGTTGGTATTAGTATATACACTCAGTATTATAGTTAGTATGTATAGTATGTACATTACGATTAGTGTTGATGTATATATGTATGTGTATATTAGTATTCAGTGTTGATTTACTAGTTGTTGATTGTATATATATGGTGTCGTTGTAGTTGCTACTATGTATTAGTGGATTTATTATGGTGTTATGCTATTATATATATATATATATTTATATTTATTATATATGCATTATATATATATATATATATATTATATATATATATAATATTTATTGTGTGTGTGTGTGTAGTGTTATACATGTTATTGGTTAGTTAGTGTTTAAAGTGTTATAGTTGTGTAGCTATCGATGTGTGTGAGTTGTGTGTAGTGTATATGTGTGTTATGTTGTATATTCGTATGTTATGCTTACGTGTTAGTGTATGTTACTATTAGGTGTTGTGTTATGTGTGGTATGTGTGTTAGTATGTGTAGTCATTGTAGTCATATATACAGTGTTATAGCGTTGGTATATCATGATCGGCGTAGCTAGTAGGCGTATGTACGTGCGTGACTATTATCGTGTATCTATCGCTGGTATTCCGATGCGTTTAGTAACTGATAGTGCACTGATGCGTTAGTGACACGATGCAGAGATTGGGTGTAGATTAATTGTGAGTTACGTGTGCTATGTATTGTGGTGAGTATTACTAATGGATGCATCTCAATCCATGTATATATGTGATATTATAGTAAATATTTAATATTAATTATATACTTATATTAATTATTAAGATTATTAATTACATATTATATATTAATTATAATATACTTATTTATATATTATATATTATTAATTATCATATGATTACTATTTAACATACATTTATATTAATATATTATACTAATACTAAATATATATACATTGATATGATATTATAATATATATATTTAAATACTAATTATAATATATAATATACTAGTATATATATTATACACCATAAAAAGGTGCTAGTGTATATATTATACATATTAATTAATTATTTATATACATGCATTATATAATTACTATATGATAGCATATATATATACTTATATTACATATAGGTAAAATTATGAAAGCTAATTATATACTATATAGTATAGATAGATAGATAGATAGATATATGAACTAAGATAATTTAGTAATTATGATAATATATATAAGATAATAAATATGATAATTACACATTATATTCATGACTATATATATATTACTTCAATACTATTACCATTTAACATTATATAATTATGGAATTTTATAATATATATAACACACACATAACTACTACAACTAACAGACCATACACACACACCCACACACACATATATATTATATATATATTTATAACATAACTATATATATATATATTATATTAGTATATATAGTGTATATTATATATATATTATAATATTATATATAATAATATATTTTATATTGATGTGTGTGTTGTTGATGTTGTGTGTGTATTCATATGTTATATATATATTATATAGTATATATATAATATAGTATAGTTAAATTATGTATATAGGTATTATAGTTACATATATAAATATATATAACTTTAATTAATTTAATATATATATATTATAACATACTAATTATATGTATATATATGTATATATCAATATATACATTATGTTATTATATAATATAATATAAAACATATATAGACATTCTACACATACAATACTATTTTAATACTATATTTATATAATTCTTATCATATTAAATATTATTACTACATTATAACGTCATTATATATATTAATATCATTAATACGTCGCTATATCAATACATATATATATAATATTATATATACTATAGTATATTATATATATTAGTTATATATATTAATATATATTAATCATATATATTAATATTACAACTTAAATAATTTATATTAGTATACATATATTATATATATATATATTATTATTTTACTATATATATATATACATAATTATACTCATAATATATACGTTTAATATATATTAACATAATATTATGAAATACATTATATATACTTATAATCTAATCATTTAATCGTATACTGATTAATATATTACATTAATTATAAATACATTAAATATCATATTATTATAATTTAATTAATATATATATATATATATAGAATATATATAATAATACTATGGATGATATATTAAGTTATATAATTAAATATATTATTATTAAACATATAACTATATATTATATCATTTATATGATTATATTATATTAATATATTAATATATAATTATTATTAATAATATATATATATATATATATTATATATATATATACAATATCAAATTGTAATATGGTAATATTGTATTGTCGTTATGACCAATCCAATGCATTATGCATATGTATAACATTATAATATGTATAAACATTATACATTACATATCAATATACTCAATACATATAATATACATACGCAACATCGTATATGTAGTTGATGTATTGTATTATGTGTGTGATGTAGGTGTGTTAGTATGTTGTGTGTGTGTGTGTGTGTGTTTAGTTGATGCTGTTGTAGTAGTGTATGATAGTGAGTTGTGTTAGGTTGTGATAGTGTAGTGAGTTTAGTTGTGCTGGTGTGTGTGTGTGGGTGTGTGTGTGTTTGTGTATGTTAGTATGTCATAGTTAGTTGTATGTGTGATGTGTGTATGTGTGAGTGTGTGATGTGTGTGTACATATGGACATAACACATAATATATATAATATATATTATACGTGAGTTGTGTTAATAATAGTTATACACAGGACACACACCGCCACACACACACACAGAGCAAACAACTAGAGCTACACAGTACACCCACTTACACCACGAAACACACACCACACCAAGACGATATAAGTTCAATATGTCGCTATACTCCTAACATGTTGACCCATATATATGATTAGTGTACTAAACTATAATACACACTCACACACACACACACTTACACCCCATTCACACAACCTACACAGTCATACAACCACACACTACAACAACACACAACATCCATCTCACCTACCATACTCACCCTATCACTACACACATCTCTTCCTACTGTATAGTTTGTTGTTGTAGTAGAAGAATGTTATATATATATATAATGTATATATAACATATAGTATATATATACAAAGTAATATATACATTTTATTGATTATTTTCAATGGATACACATGTTATGAGGTGTGTATTACACACTCTCGGTACTGATATACATTACTTGTTAGGTTATCACGTATAATATGGATATATCATTAGCATAACTCCATTACCTCACACTAGCGTTTTGAATATTCATACTATGCTATATTAATATAGTAAATGTTTTTATATTATTATGGTCACCTCATAATATATAATGTTAAACACTTTAACACTAACTCACACACTTCTAATCATACGATAAGATTCGATACGATCAATAAGATAGACATTACGGAAGATTAGAACCACCCATATACACAATACTATAACACACAAACAATCATAACACATAACACATTACCACACACACTACATACACTGAGAGACTGGAACACTAATGCGGCACTCACTGCACATTCGATATTACGTAAACTGACACTTACCTCAATCACACACACTCACTCAACACACTACTACATACTATAATCACCACGCCTAACTACATCACACTACACATCTACTACGACACATACACTACACACACACACTCAATCTACACCATACTGACACACTAATACTATATATACGTGTGTGTATACTCAGTTAATAATTTATGTATAATATAACATATGAATTTGAATATATAAATCTGTTAATTATATATTAATACATTATGATTTGTATATGTAAACTATTGAAATTATATATACCACTAAATATAGTGGTATTATACACATGTGTATATATTACTTAATACAGATAACAATTATACATATATTAATATGGCACTTGTGTGTATATTATAATATATTGATATATATATTTATATATTATATTACATATATATATATATATATATATTATATATATATATATATATTAACTATATATTTATAATCATAACATATTAATTTATATATATATTTATTATGTGTTAATATTATATTATATGTTGTATTAATATATGTTATTATTATAATGTATGTATATTATTAATAGGTTGACTACATATATAATATATAATATTATGTAATCGTATATATTAATGGTCTGTATATTAATTTATATGAATATAATTATATATAAGTATATAAATATATGTTATATATATGGCTATAATTATATATTAATAATTTATGATATAATTATACCATTTGCAATTATGATATGTATTAATTATATATATATTATAATATTATAATATTATAATTTACTATTATTATATTAATATATTGATATATTATTAATATACATGTAGTATATATTCATATTAATTATTTTATTATAGTATAATGTTATATTGTATTAGATATTTATTAGTAATATAAACATGTATATATATATATATTATATACATCCGTATTTATGTGTAATATATATACTTATATGTAGTAAATTTAGATAATATTGTTTTAATATATATATATATATATTTTTATAATATGTATGTGTTATACATATTATCGATATTGTGTATTATATATAATTATAAAATTATATAAATATGTTATATATATATAATTAATTAACTTATAATATATATATGATATCTATAATTATATATTGATATGTATATATATAATGATTATATATATATATAATATACATACCATATCATATTATATTAATATATATATAAATATATTATATATATTATATATATATATTATATAACATTTAATATATTACATTATAGATATTAATATATATATATATATATATGTATGTATGTAATTAGATACATTTATACATAATATATTATGATTATAATATCATGTTATATATTATATATACTATAATTAATATATAATTAATATATATTATAATAAATAATTGTACATTAATATTGATTATTTATATTTAATATAATGGTACCTATATATACTTAATATAGTTATTATAAGGTTATATATATGTAATATCTATTATTCATATAATATGTGATTATCTTATATATTATTATAGTCATTACATATAATTCTATATATAATATCCTATAAATATCTCTATTATACTTATTAATCTGATCTATATCTATGTCTTATAATATCTATTTATATTATTCATTATAATGTTAATTATATAATATATGTATATCATATAACATTAGTTATATATATATTCATTATTAATTGTATACTATATGTCACTTTTATTAAAATATATATGTTGATATTAATATATATAATTATATAATATTAGTATATATTATATATTAATTATATATTTGATACCATTATATATATATTATATATTTGTATAATATATTACCTATAATATATGTACTATTATATATTATATTATATACACATCATCATACACACCTAAACTACGCACACACACACACACACACACATACAACACATTCACACAACCTACACACGACAACACTACACAACACACATCACATTCACACTATAACTTCACTCAGCTCACACTACACATCAACACACACACACACACCACCACACTACAACAAACACACACACACACCACACCCCACTATCACATATGTTAATTTAATATTAATTAGTATAGTATATATATATATAATTAATTATACCACACTAATATTATTATGTATCAATATGCATATTTAAGTACCATAACAACCACATATATCCATCTAATTATATTTCAATTCGCTCATTATCATTTACGTTTACAATGGCGCTTTAACGTAACTCTTGTTACTATATTATTACTCTCTATTTCTAGTATATATGTAAAGAATACACTATAACGCACGCATACTATATAGTGCACGCACGTCACTCGACTATACACGCTATACTATGTACCATTATATACTACTGTATGGTGCAATTAGTACTAACTCTCGCTCATGCTGATACATCGTCAACTACCAACTCATAACACTAGAATATTACACTATATAATAGACACCTAACACACAATAACATGCCATCAACTATCATCAATGCACACATATACATTCATCAACCACATTACCACACATCATAATCATATAGTACTATACTATCATACACATAAACTAATATAACATACACTATATCAACACACATATATATTCATAACTATAATAATCTAATATATATAATTATATTTTAATATATATTATTTATTTATTTAGTATAGTATATATATATATATATATATTGATATAAAACATATATATATATATTTATATATTATATATATATAATATATTAATTACAGTATATGATATATGTTAATATATATATTAATTATATATATTAATAATAATAATACTTGTATAACTCTAAATAACATACTAAATACTCATTACACACATGCTCACTAAATAATCTACATATCTCACCACACACACACACACACTATATACATACTCTATCTTCATTTATTTTCTTTATTTTCTATTTTTTCTTATCTTTTCTTTTACTTTTCTCTCTACTTTATTTATTTATATCTCTATATCATTATTTCTATCTTATATTCTATACATTTCTTTTTTTTACTTATTTTCTTTTATATGTTATTACATATATATATATTATATATATTATATATATATTATATATTAATATATTATATCGTATGTATTATGTATATATTATGTATATATTATATGTTATATATATTAGTATTTATATATATATAGTTATTAATATATATATATATATATATATGTATTATATATATGTATATTGATATATATTTAATATGTATATATATTAATAATTATTAATATATTATTTTAGTGTGTATATGTTGTTAGTATCATAACACACTATCTATAACATATTCACACATACCCATCACCATACAACTAGCTAACACCACTAAGTACTACATAACTACGTAATCACTCTATACAATGCTCAATACACTACCATACACATCACTAATATTATATATATATATTATAATATATATATATATAATTATATTAATATAACATGTATAAATTATAATTATATATTAATTAATATATTATATATATATATATATATTATATTAGATTATATAATATTAAATATATTATATATAATATATTATTATGTGTAGTGTATGTATGTATGTTTGTGCACTAATACATAGACATAGCCTACAGACACTCTAAACTTACATCAGACACACACACATACACATAACACTAATATACATATTCATATTACTCGACACTAATTCACACACACTCACTCAACAATACTAACATACATACTAATAGCACATATACTATACTAATATACTAATATATACTACTAACTATATAGCGCTTATATATATATATTATTTAATATATATTAATATTTATTATACGTGTATATAGTATAGGTGTTTAGTTTGATGTATTAGTTAATGTGTGTAATATATTCTTTAATATCTATATATAATCTTTATCATAATATTCTTGTATATTCTATATGTCATAATATCTATACATCTATCTCATATAATATATGCTACTATTTATATGTGTAATATATATATTATATATGTTAATATCATTAATATATAATATTTAATTATTATTTTTAATTATATATATTAATATATTATATTATATGTTAATATATATATATATGTATATATATTTATATTATATTTTATATATTATACTTTGTACTATATATTGATATAATAATAGTTGACATATATACTTTATAATATATATAATTATATTATATGCATATATATATATGTGATATATATTAGTTAATTGTTATAGTATATTGTACACATATGACTCAACCACACTCATACACACTACACACTACACACCAACACAAATCATTATATACTATATATATATTATATTATCTACTATACATTACTCCCCATACTTATCATTCTCTACTTACATTAATATATTAATTTCACATTTATATAATCACCCTCAATTACTTTATTTAAAAATCTTACTTCCTCCCAAGTTATTTATCAGTTTATATATATACTTATATATATATTATATTTCATTATTAATATATATTTTATAGCGAACATAATTACGCGATATGGTAATGATTAACATATAGTATGATCTTTCTTGCAATTAGACAGTAGATTATATTATTATAACTAAATGGATAATAACCTATAGATTATCTTGTATGTATATATATAATAAGTCAATAATCATAATATATATACCAGTTATAATTATTGCGCGAAGTGTATAGATATAATATAGTGAAGTAGAGGATAGTATGATAATCAGTTAACAGAATAGTTATATACTTTTCTCAATATAACATGTTAGATCGTATTATACTCGTATTCTAATACTCGGGCTCGCTATCATCTCAGTCATTTACACTATAATATTTACCATCTTTATGTTATAGTATGTTTGAAATGTTATACGTCAGTGTGATACACGCTCACCAGATTTCAAGATACTCAATGGTATTAGTGAGTATATACCTAATAGAATAAGATACTATAAGTATATATGTGTGTTATTAGTATTTATGTTAGATGAATGTGTGTGATGTATTGTTGTATGTGTGTGTGTGTGTATATTACTATGTGTAGGTTAGTGTGTGTGTGTGTGTGATGTAGTGTAGTTGTGTTGTGTGTTTGAGGAGAGATATGGAAGTAAGAGATATAATAGAGAGTAATAGATAGTGGTGGAATAATATATATATGTATATAGTGAATTATATAATATATATTAGGTATATATAAATGTGAATAGTGAAGATAGATAGATATATACGTAGGAATTATATGATTACGTATATATAATACACACACAGCACGCACGAGCCAACACGCAGCAGCGACAAGCACTACAGCACGAGCTTACCATTTCATCATTTTCCCAACACGCCCACACACACCAACATCAAACAACAACACGACTCAACACCGACCAGAGGTAAATTGTTCAGTAAGTGTTAGTAGTATCAGTGTTAATTTACTCCTCTAATATAATGATTAGCTATTACTCATAATCGTATATGGTTAATAATAGTATTGATATAATGTAATATAATTCAATCCTTACATACTTATTACATACAAATTCTTAGTGCTTTTTTCTAACATGTTTATATTATTACTTATACATGCCTCCTCAATTCTATGTACGTGATATAGTCTCTGATCTGATGTATGGTAGTGGACTCCATGTAGGCTGTGACTTTTAATATAATACTATGTATATATATATATAGTTATATATATTATAATTAATTATTATGTAATTATTGTTTATATACAAGCTTTATTTACATACAATAGCAGAGTATTTTTAATAGTGCATAACTAAAACTTCTGTATAGGTCTCTATTTTCTCTATAGGTATATATAATATAGCATAACGATTATAGTATTAACGCACATGCCACACAGCATCCGGACAGCACACACCCAGACACCACCCTCACGATACACACTACGACACACACTCTACAACCCAACAAAGTAGACAGTGTGAATATGAACACAGGATTACAATATGCACAGCAACACACACCAGGCGAGCGACAACCTACAGACCAACAGCACAGCCACACCCACTACACACTTATCACGTTTATACTCACATTCACACACACACACACACGTAGGACAACACAACATACTGCTTTTAATATAAATATATATATGTGGAATGAATTTAAAATAAGTTTTAACAACCCCTCTGATTAATAATAAAACATACTATTTAATAAGTATATTATTATTGCTAAGATATCTAATAAATGACTAATACTTATTTATCTAATGTAATTTTTCATTATTAATAATATAAATACTTAATAGGTTTACTACGCAACAACACACCATCCACAACCAGCATATAAAAAACACCACACTCACACACACCACTATATCACACACACACAACCACACACACAGTACACCTAGAGATGATGTTTGATGGTGGATATAATAGAGGTAGAGCCGGTAGGTGAAAATGAGTATATTTATATATTAAGTCGAGTAAAAGTGATACTATTATTACTATATGTATGTATTAATTGATATATCATACTAATAAAATGACTTATATATAAGTATATATGTATAAAATATATGTATATATATGTATTACCACATCACCACACACACTACACACAGCCACAACATCTTAATTAGACCTAAATAACCTTATGCAAAATACGTAGTAATCTTGACGATAAGCTAGACTATCTATAATAATTACGGTGCTTATATAGGCTAAGTATATATCATTTGTAGCTTATGATCCTATAACTCTCTCTCATTATAGTGTGCCGTACATTTATAGTCGTAATTCCCTTCTCATACCAACCTATTATATACATGTTATTTAATGATAGGCCTAGCTTAGTTAATTATCTAAGGTAGGGATACTACTTTCTTAAATTTATCCAAATAATCTAGTGTCTCACTTATATTATATCACATAACTATATATATCATTACACATCTAATTATATATATGGATATTTACATATACATATATATATATAATGTAAGTACGTGGGTATATCTCTATAAGTTAGGATAACTATTATATTGTAGTCAATTTAGGTACTTATTTCACTCGCACATATATACATAGTATATATATTGTAACATATCATACAATATAAATTATTAATTATTTATTAATTATTATGTGTATATATTATATTGACTATTAAATATGAAGCTACTTAATTACTAGTATAGGATAATTTATACCTCATAATTTTATTTACTTGTGTTTGGTTATTTACTTTTACTTGTACTTATTTTAAGGTGTAACGCAGTATCCATCAGACCCGTAGAACTTATAGGGCATTATTCGATAACATAGGTATAAACTAGCGTTGTATATAACTGATATCTGTAAGATATATTTATCATGTGTGTGTATACATATATATTTTATATAATTATATGCTGAATTAATTATACTGTAATATCCTAATACTGCCCTTACTTAACTCACTATCTTCCTCATACTATCTCCCTACTTACTTGTATTACTAACTTCTGCCACGTTCTCCTATTAAACTATATATCATTGTCATTTTTATCTACTAATTATTTTTTTCCCAACTGTGGTTTTGAGTATAAAATATAGGCTCCTAATTATTGTTTAATTTTATTATGTGCATTTTTATTTGTGTCTTTGTTAGGTAGTATATATATATGTATTATTTTTATTCGATATTGTATTTTTAAAAACTAAATAAAAACACATTTATTATTATATTATAATCGATATGTATATAATACATACATATAGGTCAATTTATACCTTATATAATTATACTATATGGGTAGTGAATATATATATGTTATATGTGAGTTAGATTTAGCAGTGTATATAGTATAATGAAGCTCAGTTATAGAGTATGGTTTTACATAAATATTAGATGTTATAATATAGAATATTAGTCAGTATAAATATATTATATACCTCTACTATGATCTGATATATAGTTGTACGATTAAAATATCTCAAGTAGCCTTTTTACCGCGGTATAGGTAATAGTAATAATAAATCCTTATTTATAGTGTTAGTAAACATAAGTATATCGGTTATAGGCCTTTATAGGTATACATTATACATTCTATATTATACAGGCTCTATATATATATTAGACATTATATATTAACATATATACTATATTATATGTTATATATATTATATATAATATATATATATTTATATATAATATATATCATTGGTAGTGTGTGTGTGTGTGTGTTGTGTGTGTGTGTGTGTGGTGTGTGTGTGTGTGGTGGTGTCTCGATGCATAATATTTTTTTAACACTATAGTTATTTTAATATTATATTATTCTAAATCCCCTTTATACATTACATATAATAATAGGATGTGTGAAATAATGATACATTTATTTATATAGATACCATAATATTGTGTACCTTATTCTTATTATTTATATAATAGACTGATTACATAACGGGAGGGATTAGTGACATATTATGCCTCACTAATAATCGTGAATGATATTCAGCTTTATATATAACCTACACACTCACACACACACACACAACACACAACACACACACACAACACAACCACACACACACACCACACACCACACACATCACTCACACTCACGGATACAACTAGCACAACACACACAACACACACATCACAGCACAAACACACACACACAACCACACACACACCACACTTACACAAAACACACACACATAACGAGCACAACATAACCAATACACATCATTCTATTTCATATATTTATATTATTTATATACTCTGTAATTTAGCTCATATAATATATAATATAACTTTCACGTTTATTTTCATTTTTTAATATATATTATATATATCATTATTCTAACTATTGAGTATGCCCAATATAACTATGGAAGAAAACTTCTATGATATATGAGTCTCGCAAAAATTATGTAATACTACTTGATATTTATTTAAATTAATATATTAAATATATAAACTAAAGCATAATAATAAGAAATCCCCATACTAATTATAATATGTATATATATATATATATTAAATTTGTATTCCTATAAATCATAAAAATATTATATATCAAACTCAATATACTATTTATTTCTATTTACTTTCCAATATAATGTAATCAGTCATATTATTATATAAATTATCATAATACGTATATTACAGATAAATAATAAATAATTTTTCTATTATATAGTGTCTATGCAAAACTACAGGTAACTACGTAATTACCCTATGATATTGTTTACTCGTTAACATATCTATCGTTGTATTATATATGATATCTTATCTAATACTAACTAATGTTGTAATATATATGGCATATATTATACTCACATTAAACTAGTTCCCATATTTTACATACTATTATGTTTATACTATTATAATTTTTATTGTACATACTACTTATAATAATAAGTGAACACCATTATATAAACATATCTACTAATAAATGATACATATTATATATCCATACTGCAATTTTACGCATATTGTAGTATGTATTATATGATTGTATATATTATGTTTACCTACATAAGACATGTATGCATATGTAAGCACCTGAGATGCTTAGAAAACACTAATAAAAAGTTCTGTAAGGACAGCAATCTAATATTGTATTTAGCTTATATAACTATATGCGTTACATGTTTGCGTAGGTTTGGTCATGATACGTTGTAATCGAGGATCACCCTTAATAAGCTACTTAATAGATACTTAAATATATATGCATAACAAGTCTAGGTCTCCTATTTTTCTAGTGGATAAAGAGTGAAATGTTTTAGTGGTTGCGTATTTAATAGTTTCTTATCAGTATATTATATATGATTAGTAATTAGTGTAATAAATTTATATTTATTTAGTGGAGAGGTTAATTTATACCCCCAGTGTGTACATAATATATAGACTGATATAGTAATGAATAATATTATACACAAATTAGTTATTTTTATCCTCATACTAATATATTTAATATTTTTCAGATGACTCTTACTAAGTACATTAAGCTATCTATATATCTCGATGTTTTATATATAAAACATGTTATAATCAAATACAGATATATATACTAAGTATATTATGGGTTCATAATATAAATCATGAGGGAATAGGCAGTATTAGATATATAAATGTGAGTGACCAATGTTTAAATTTACTAATCTATTCGGTGTAAGCTACATTGTTTATCTGTGACGTGATCATGGGTGAGTTAGTATAGTAATTTATCTCGCTCATGATTTTATATTTTATAGAATGCCCATTATACATTAGGGTACTATCTATTATTTTTATACTTGTCTTATAGTGTAATATAGTAATTACGATTATATATTTATGCACTACATTATAATTATAGTATATATATCATATTAATATTAATTTATCGTAGGTGTGAATATGCTATTTACTTTGATTTGTAATGGAAGTTTCATGCTCTGAATTATAGTAGCGCACCTTAGGCATTTCTGAGCTAAATATATTTAAATTATATGCAACCAATAAAAGAAAAAATAAACTAGAATTATTAATTGTTAATAAGTTTTGATAAATACAAATTACATATAGTTTATATTTCAGTAATAATCACTCGCCTATGTTAATGTTTAATTTGCACTCCATATTTGTATATATATATGAATATGTTGCTAATTATTACTCTCATATTTATAATAATAAATGAACAATGGGAATTGTACAACTGGAACTTAAGCGCATAATATATATTACTCGTGAATTATAAGTGATGACACTAAATATAAACATACTCGATGACTATGTAATATAATAATCTATAATAATGATTTTATATTAAAGACTATATAATAAATACTAATAGGCGCTAATATGAGTAAAATATATAATTAGCTATATTTTTTATATTTTCTTTTTTTTAATTTTTTTTTACATAAAGGTATAAACTACTATAATTTTATTTATTTATAAATGGTGAAATTATTAATACTCAGATAAATATTCAGTCAATTTAGTATATACACATCACACACACACTATACACACTCCCTACGTTAGACAACACGTACCAAAATTCGTTTAGTCAGTATATCTATACATTGTGCTATAATATATACTTTAGATTTTATTATATTTGTTTTATTTTGGTAAATTATTTAATATGTAATATATGTAATAATTAGATATATACTATTTATACCTTCAATTTGCTTGATAGGCTGTTTATGGATCACTCGTAATATCACATTGGAATAGAATCTCTATCTTACAATTATCAAGATTGCAGAGAAGCATTGCGTCAGAAATTTTTCTTGTTTCATTCACGTGGGTCAGAGGGGATCGCATTAAGTGGGGAGACTGTGTTATTTACATCATGTCCCAAAGTGCGATATTTCATGGTGTCTAAAAACCATATTTCTTGACATAGGAATTGTCATTTTATGTATCCAGGCTCTCTCCTCTCTTCTCTTCTCTCGCTCTCTCCTCTTCTCTCTCTCTCTCTCTCTCTCTCTCTCTCTCTCCTCCTCTCTCTCTCTCTTTCTCTCTCTCTTCTCTCTCTCTTTCTAGTGCAAATTCTGTATAGAGAAGTAACATCCTGAACAGCCAAATAAGTGTCATTGTAGGTTATTAAACAAGCAACTATAGCTTATAAGATTGGTTGACTATTTAAGAAGGAGTGCACTGTAGTTACTTAAAAACCTCGAAACTGAACTTTAGGAGAAGCAAGATGTATGATGTCTGTTATCCTTACGGACTATGTTATACATTTAATGCCTAACAAAGTCAAACATGTATATCTGTATTTCAGTTGAAATTGCTATTGTTTCAATTATAAAAATACAACAAATAGATTTGTGGAAACCTTGCAGTGTCGACCTCGAGGTTGAAAAGGGAGAGGAAGCCTCAAAATGAATTGCACTCTTAAACTGAGTTTGTATGTATATATGTATATTATATAAGGTATGAATATAAATATTTAAATATATATTCATATATTGGCACATTTATTTAAACACGTATACATATACACACATACAGTACACACACACGCGCGTGCGCGAGTGTGTGTGTGTGTGTGTGTGTTGTGGTGTGTGTGTGTGTGTGTGTGTGTGTGTGTGTGTGTGTGTGTGTGTGTGTGTGTGTGTGTGTGTGTGTGTGTGTGTGTGTGTGACAACATACTTCGAGGCCGGAGAATCAGAAACATTTTGAATATTTTTTCACATCAAATAAAAATCAGTTTGTGGATTTAACAGGTTTTATAGTTGACTTTTATAATCTGAACATATCATACTTATCTACACATCATGAATAGTTTAACTTGCCGAAAATATCATTTATAACAGTGTATTTAGGCGTAAATGTAAAATTTATGATTTTTTTCTTTTTTTTCAGACATCTGTTGCATATAAAAGTCAGCCTCTGTTCTTAAGTTTTGTAATTTGAATGGTTATGACGATCTGATATTATTTCTTTCCTGTTGCAAATTATTGTAAAATTTATTAAACCAATCACAATCATCGTTTACAGACCCACGTCT
>NW_020869767.1:75904-89053 GCF_003789085.1 Penaeus vannamei | reverse complement strand
TGTAGAACATTATATATATACCTATATATAAAAATTGTATATTAAAGATATGTATGTATTATTGTACATATGATATATATATAATATATAATTATACGTATTGATATATAATATGTATATATATATATATATATATATGTATATATAATAGTACATATATAACATTATATTATATATATATATACATATTGTTATATAAATAATACATATCAGTCCCCGGAACTCGGGTTTCCAAGATGGTTGGATCTCGCCACTCATTCCGTCTTTCGGCCGCGTCCGGACTCTGCTCGCTCGCCCCTGCTCTTCTTTTGGGGGTCTCGTCTTTTTGTTTGGCATTTTATTTCGTTCTATTGTTTTTACCCTTTTAGTTGAGTTTCCCCTTTTTATAGTTGTTTTCTTTTCTTTTCGATTTTACCTAGTCATCTTATTTGCCTTGCCTTATGATTTGAAAGTCTATGTACTTTATTTCCTTTTTAACTTAATTTTTTTTTAGGTATTGTATTTAACTTTTATTATTTTTCGAGCATTTTACGCTACTCATATACTTTTATATTTTACTTTTTGTTCAGTATTTTTATTTATTTCAACTTAAGACTAATTTTTATCTTTTCTTCTGATCTTTTTACAACATATGTTTTTAAACTGAAAGCTGAACACGAATGTAAAATAAATACGAAAAATGTATGGTTCGTGACGTAGTTCGTGACGTCACGAACGCTATAAGTATCCCAAAAAACGGCGCGAAATATACTCAGTCTGGACCAGATACCCTGTGTGTTACTACCCCCTGTGCGAGGCGGCCCCGCCCCCGAAACAAAGAAGTTAAGTTCTGTGTTCTGACGTGTGTCTTTTTTTCTGAGGAGCTGGACGTGATCCTTTTCTTTTATTTAAGTGATCATGAGATACACTAATCTTAATTATAAGCGTCATCTAATCAATAATTTAAGCAATCAATCAAGTGATTATCAACTTTATCTTTTGTTTTCAAGTTTTAAGTTTAACTAAAGCTTTGTTTTCCCATGATTTACGGTGCATTCATTCACTGCATTGTCTTTATGATTAAAGGAACTAGTTCATACGAACAAACCCCATAGGCTGAACGTGAAGGAGTGATGGTTATGCTCGGTCTTTTTTGTGTGCCTAGATGCTTCACGCTACCACTACACAGCATCTAGCCACGGTGAACCCACACACATACACACAGACACATACTAATGCCCACAGAGCAAAGAATACCTCACAGTTAATTTGGCGGCATTCGGTGGGACTAATTAGTGCGTGATTACGTACTCTAGCATCACTCCTTGACGCTGAGACGTCCAGTATAGCTATTTTCTATAGTTATATCATGCATGGTGAATAGTAGCTAAGTGAGCCTATGATTTTATTTAACTGTTCCTTTTTTGTGTGTTCTGTTACTGTGTTTCGTCATACTGTATCTTTTTACTGCTTTTACTTTAATTCCTGTGCTTTGTTGCTTTTACGCTTCTCTGGTCTTACCTGGTTTTGTCCTTGGTGGATTTCTTTTACTGCTCCTTTTACTATTTTTTTTGCGTTTTACTGCATAAGCACTTCTCTTTTTACTATTTTTATTTTCGGTCGTCTTGCTGTGTTCTCTGACCGTCCTTTATTGCTTTATTTTCCGCGCTCTTAGCTAGTTGTGCGTTCTTTTTTGCGTTTTTTTTACTCATTTTACTTTCATTTATTTTAGTGGTCTATTTAACTGTTTGTTTTTATCATTCTTCTACCTGCTTGAACGTCCATTTTGCCGTACTTTTTTATGGTATGAATTCAGTCTAGTTTATTTGTTCTGCTGTCTTTTTGGCTTCGTGCCTTTACTTCATTGAATGTTCGTCTTCACACGTTACGTAGGTGCTTTGTTCGTTTTCTCTTGTTCTCTTTAGTTTTCACGTACTGATGTGCTTTTGAGTATGCATTTCAGTTAGTAGCCTTTTTGATGGTCTTTTCAGCTTTTTCTTTAGTTCTTTTTATGGTGATTATCCCTTTTCAATGTGTTCGTTCTCTTATCTACTTCAGCTTTCTTTACTGCGGTTACTTATTTTACTCCATCGCGTTTACTGTTTCGCCTATCCATTATTTTACTGTGTAGTCGTGCTTTTATTTTTCGTTTTGCAGGGTAGATTTGCTTTTGTAGTTTGTCAAAAGCCTGGCACCCATTTTTTCAATTCTTAATTATTTTTTTTCAGCTTGTTTATGTTCTTAATTAATCGCCGGCTTGCCCAGTTAGATTTTATGGCTCACGTAGCTTAGGGACTCTTTGATTTACTCTTCCTGTGTGTTAACCCACTCTACCCTGACAGCATTACTCCGATGTCCGACGCTCGCTTCTTACTCGGTGTTTGTGTCTGTCGTTTGTGGTCTTGCTGAGCGGTCGTGATTTTTGTTGGGGTTTCATTTCATCTGATTGTTTAGTGTGATTCCTGGCATGAATCGAGACCAAGAGAGACAGAAACGGAACGAGAGGTTTCAGCGCCGACGGAACCTGCAGTCCAGCAGCCAACCTACCTCACGTGACCCATCTCCCAGTCAAGCATCATCCGAGCTCCACCAACTCCCCGTAGTCACAGGGGGCTCTAACCCAGACGTACGTGAAGCAGTAAGGGTCATGGAAGCTGAGGTGGATATGTTCAGCCAGATCATGGAGCGGGTCAACGCCTTAATTGCAGAAGTTCAAGGATGCAAGGAACAAAATGACCGACTTGAAAACCGACTCCAGCGACAAGAGGAGATGCTCAGGGAACAGAGGCAGCCTGAGGATCGTGCGGAGCGCGATGACCAACAGCAAGCATTAGTGGTACAGAGGGAAGAAGAGATCCAGCAGTTACGCCGCCAACTCCACCAAAGGACTGAACTGGAGGAAGCTCGTCACTCCCAAAGTGTTCGTGATGCAGCACCTACAGACGCCGCTCCACTTCAGGTAACTGAGAGGGATGAGATTCGTCAGCTCCGAAGGAGATTACAAGAACTTGAGGGGGAACTGGCAAGCTCTCGTCTCTCCCATGTCTCCCCTCGTACTTCACAGGTTGGGGACACCATTCGCCCACCTCCTGCCTCCTCAGCCTCGTCCTCGCAGCCGACCTCAAACTCCGGAACCTGTGGACCGTCCTTTACCTCCTCAGTCGCAGTCACAACAGACCACCCTGCCATATCCACCGTATCGGTCACTGCCGGAAAGGATTCCCTACCCATCACAGCCGAGGGACCTTTCTACCCGGTGCTATAATTGTTCACCTGCGAATGGCTTCCATGCCTCATGCTCCAGCAACCCGCCAGTCTCCTATGTCTTCACAAAAGAGAAGGTACCTCACTTTAAAGGAGATGTTTCAGCCTCCCAACCATTGAAAAGGAATCAGGAAATTGAGGGCTGGATCAGGGCAGTTGAAAATATTGTCAAACCACCAACATCAGAGGCGTATATCCAGGCAGCCAGAGCCAACTGCAGGGGACCAGCAGAGCTCATTATTAACTCACCATTGTTTGATAATATTAATGAGTGGGAAGCATTCAAGGCAGCTCTAAGAAGTAAGTTCCGGGGCACCTACACCTCCTCGGACTTCTTCAAGGTGCTCTATGAGAATCGAATGCTGCCAGGCCAAGCACCCATGGATTACTACCTGCAACTCGAAGGGAGCGTGTACCAAGGGTACCGAGACCACCGTGATGCCATAGGCGATCCTGCAGAGCTTGTGAGAAGGGTATTTTTGAGTGGCATTCCTGCATGGCTCCGCGATTTCCTTGCAGTGAGGGAAGATGGAAATCCTACTCAGCTTGCCGAGACCGCCCAACGCATCTGGAACTCACGCAACGGCATCCACCATGGCGACCACTCCTCAATGTCTTCAGGCCAGTTTCCAGAGCGACCACCACGTGGGCGTGACCACTATGCTCTACCAGTATCTGCCGAAGCTCCAGCCATGCATTCGATCTTTCCAGTTACTGCCCAAGGGAAGTGGTGTTCGTACCATAGGGTTCCGACGCATAACACATCAGAATGCCGTGCTGTAGCTTCTTCAGCACCGAATTCTCCTCCACGGCGCCTGTGCTTCCAGTGCAGGAGACCTGGCCACCTGGCTAAAGAGTGCCCCTTTCAACAGAGCCAGGGTGAAGGTGCTCCCACAGCCCCTGGCAGTCGGGGCAGGGAGCATGCAGAGTACCAGCCACACTAGCCAAGAAGTCGATCGCCACAATGACAACTCCAGGGCCAATCGGACGACCACTCGTGGAACTCAGTATTAATGGAGCCACCACTTTGTGCTTCATTGATACTGGTTCGAAGTAACCATCATGAAGCCTAGGGCCCTCCGTCTGGTAGACCTGAGGGACACTTACATCGGAAGGAAGCCACCCGTCATCTTCGTGGCGTGTCTGGTCAGCCATTTGACGCTTCCTATGATGTTACGCTGACCTTCTCTCTCGACAGTGACACATCGATACGCCATCGAACCGCTGTTTGTGATGTCCAGTTTCCTGGTGATGTGCTCCTTGGGATGGACTTCCTACGGAGGATTTCCTTTAGCTTTTCCTCGAGACCCCAAGACAACTTTGCTTCTCTCAAGTTGGAAGGACGAACTTTCTCGGTGACTTATACAGACTCTCCTTCCCTGCAACTATGTGTGGTTCATTTCAAGTCTCCAGAAGAAGCAGATACATCTGACTCCTTACCTGAAGTCCTGGACAAGACGGATTCACCCGCCATAGTACACCTTCAACAGGCCTCGGAGCTCCCGCCACATACAGGGCGCTTCTTGGAAGGTATTATAGAGCGATCAGGCCCTAATGATGGAACTCTCCTCCTTATGCCTCAAGAGTCACCAGCTTGGGTGTCACCCTACTTAGTCACCACAGCCTCAGGACGCCGTTGCTCTGTGTGGGCAGTCAACCCTACAGCGAGGCCAGTACGACTGTCACAGGGGACGCGGCTGGGGACAGTGCTTCCAGTTGAGGCAGTCTTTTCTTCTACATCAGTGCCAGTAACCCCAGATACCAATGTCGCTGAGGACACGAACCCCATCGAGTTGGATGCCTGGGAAGATGGTGAAGAAGCAGAGGATTTTGCATGGGAAGAAGACCTGTTCGACCAGACCTATGGCCTAGAAGACTTTGGATATGAAGATGACTTCGCACTCCTTAACCAAGAACTGCCACCCTCAATAGCCCTTGCTGCAGTCAATGCTGTTGAAGGATTGGCCCCTCAGCCTTCAGTGGAGTCAACGAACATGCCAGATCTCCAACATCTAGAAGAATCCCAGCGCCAGGAATTACAGACATTGCTTAGTCGCTACCAGGATCTTTTTGATGGAGGAGATGAGGCAGTCGGACATGTTCCAGGGATCCAGCACCGAATCAACACAGGAGATGCTTCACCTGTGTGCACCCGTCAATGGCGTCTCCCACAGGCTACCAGGGAAATCATTAAACAACAGTGCAATTCCATGCTCCAGAACGGTATTATAGAACCATCAACGTCACCATGGCTCAGTCCAGTGGTTCTTGTAAAGAAAAAGTGTGGGTCTCTGCGATTTTGCATAGACTATCGCAACCTGAATGCTGTCACCACTGCTGACACTTACCCTCTACCACGCATTGAGGAGCTCATAGATGAACTTGGCCCTACTGATACCTTCACGACCCTAGATGCCAGATCAGCATATTGGAGTGTGGATGTCCATCCTGCCGACAGACCCAAGACTGCCTTTAGTGATGGGTATAGACTCTTTCAATTCTGCAGGCTACCCTTCGGTCTTAGCACTGCACCCACCACCTTTCAAAGAACAATGAACCTTGTGCTTTCTTCTGTCCTGGGACGCCATACCCTTGCTTACTTGGACGACATTGTGGTCTATTCTAAGGGCTTTCCACAGCACGTAAAGGACTTGCAAGAGACTCTCCACCTACTTTCTGCAGCTGGGATGAAGCTAAATCCTGAGAAAAGTGCTTTTGCAGCCACTACCATCAACTTCCTGGGTTTTACCATTTCACCTGAAGGTGTCCACCCAGACCATGACAAGGTTTCAGCAATCTTGGACACTCCTGTTCCACGTACCATCAAGGAGGTCCGTCGGTTCCTTGGTGCCACTGGTTTTTTCCGTAAGCACATCCAGGGCTATGCACACTTGCAGCACCCCTACATCTTTTACTGAAGAAAGGACAACATTGGGAGTGGGGGAAAGAGCAACAAGAAGCCTTCAACAAACTCAAGGAGCACCTGGTGTCTGCTCCTGTCCTCAAGCAGCCTGATTTTGCGCGGTCTTTTGAGCTTCATACAGACGCCAGCAGCATCGCCGTGGGAGCAGCTCTTATTCAGCGAGATGACGATGGGACACCTCATGCTGTGGCCTACTACAGTAGGAAGTTGCGGACTCTGAAACACGCTATCCTGCTGTTGACTGTGAGGCTCTAGCAGTTGTCGAAGGCGTTCGCGTCTTTGATTCTTACCTGTATGGACGCAAATTCCTCATCCTAACCGATCATCGTCCTTTGGTCTACATTTTTAAACATCGTACGAAGTCACCAAGAATGACCAGGTTTGCACATGACCTCTCCTTTTATGATTTTGAGATCCGGTATAAGGAAGGCCCCACAAATCATGTTCCCGATCTGTTGTCCAGGCAAGTGGCCGTGACAGATGTCAACCATATGTCTCCTCAGGACTTAGCATTGGAGCAGAGTAAAGACCCGAAACTGCAAAGCTTGATTTCATACCTGCGTGATGGAACTGTGCCAAAGCGCAAACTGCCCACCCTCTCTCAGACTTTGAGCTTAAAGAAGGAGTCCTCTACCGACTACGGCATCTGCCCGATAAAGTCATATATCAACTATGTGTTCCAGAAAGCCTACATGGATCAGCTCTGAAGTCAGCCCATGAGCCACCTCTTGCAATGCACCCCGGGATACACAAGACATACCACAACTTGTGCAACATGTACTATTGGCCAAACATGCTCCAGGATACTCGTCAGTACGTTCAACATTGCCTTTCCTGCCAGCAAGCACATGGAGTTGCCCAGAGAGTACCCATGGCAGAAGCCCTCTAGCACTTTACCCTCTAGAGCGAATATCTATGGACATTATGGACCTCGGTCAAGCCCCACTAAGATGGGCTCTAACAATTATTGACCAGCATAGCCGATACATACAGGTCATTCCACTTAAGGACATTACAGCTTCAAGAGTTCATCGTGCTTTCTTGGACAACTGGGTGACGTATTTCGGACCACCTCGAGTCATTCAATCAGACAATGGCAGACAGTTCATTGCTCACGTCTTTGCTGAGTTAGTGGAGATCCTACGAACAACCCACCACTTCACTATCAGGTATCACCCTCAAGCAAATGGTCTGGTAGAAAGGACAAACCGTGTCGTCAAGGCTGCCCTAAGTTCTGTCGTCGGAGATCATCACCGAGACTGGCACAAGTACATTCCAGAGCTTCGCCTTGCTCTGAACTCTGCAATTCATAGATCTACGGGGAACAGCCACTCTACCTACTTACTGGACGCCATGCTTACTTTCCAGTGGGTTTAACCAATGAAATAATATTCGGGGAAAATGACAACTTTCAGCAACGCTTGAGAACTGCTCGCCGTGCCGCTGTTGCTGCTTCAAAGGATGCTCAACAGGTCTATGGTAAAGTTACAACCGGAGAGCCAGAGGCAAGTTTACACCAGAAGAAGGACAACTCGTCTGGTACAAGGAGATGGTGCCTCGTCCTTTGGGGCCAAAATGGCGTGGCCCCTGCTCGGTGTGCAAGCGGTTTGGTCCGGTCTCTTTTGAGGTGCAACACCTTGAGTCAGGTCAAGTTTTAAGGGCTCATCTGAATCATCTGAGGCCATACCACCCCCGGAAGAGCTCGCCTATCCTGATCATGAAGAACCAAGAGATCTGGAGGAGGTTCCTGAATCAGATGATCCTTGGGTTGCCATTCTCACTACCTGTGTCCTGGATCCTGTTCCCAATCAAGTATCTAAGGGACCTGATGAACTTTAGGGACCTCATTTTGGTGCGCCTTTGGCTCAGTGCCACACTAGAATGAGGAATGCTGTCAGCTTGTTTTTAGGGAACTTGTGAGCGGCGAGATATGGGCATGCCCACGTCGGCACAAGTGGCTGGTATTTCTCTTTGCTGTTGCTGTAGGGACTCTGCCTTTAGTGAGCCATTGGCCTAGTGCCACACTGAGGTGGAGAGAGCCGTTAGCTGTTTCTATTTGGTGCTGTATTCTACCTGATCTGAAGCTTGCATCTTTTGGTACATGTTGCAAGAGCCAGCCCTGAAATGGTTATCCAGTGACGCCTTCGAAGGAAGGTAGTATGCTCGCTTCGGTAACTTAGGTAAGCTAAAAGGATCACATTTTTAACTCTATGTCCACTCCTCATGAATCGTCAGGACTCAGGCTTGCTTCTCATTTCAGATCTCCACTGCACGTTTCGACCCAGGGCGGGGGAGGAATCTGTAAGGTGGCATCTCAGTCCTCCGGAACTCGGGTTTCCAAGATGGTTGGATCTCGCCACTCATTCCGTCTTTCGGCCGCGTCCGGACTCTGCTCGCTCGCCCCTGCTCTTCTTTTGGGGGGTCTCGTCTTTTTGTTTGGCATTTTATTTCGTTCTATTGTTTTTACCTTTTAGTTGAGTTTCCCCTTTTTATAGTTGTTTTCTTTTTCTTTCGATTTTACCTAGTCATCTTATTTTGCCTTGCCTTATGATTTGAAAGTCTATGTACTTTATTTCCTTTTTAACTAATTTTTTTTTAGGTATTGTATTTAACTTTTATTATTTTTCGAGCATTTTACGCTACTCATATACTTTTATATTTACTTTTTGTTCAGTATTTTTTATTTTATTTCAACTTAAGACTAATTTTTATCTTTTCTTCTGATCTTTTTACAACATATGTTTTTAAACTGAAAGCTGAACACGAATGTAAAATAAATACGAAAAATGTATGGTTCGTGACGTAGTTCGTGACGTCACGAACGCTATAAGTATCGCCAAAAAACGGCGCGAAATATACTCAGTCTGGACCAGATACCCTGTGTGTTACTACCCCCTGTGCGAGGCGGCCCCGCCCCCCGAAACAAAGAAGTTAAGTTCTGTGTTCTGACGTGTGTCTTTTTTTCTGAGGAGCTGGACGTGATCCTTTTCTTTTATTTAAGTGATCATGAGATACACTAATCTTAATTATAAGCGTCATCTTAATCAATAATTTAAGCAATCAATCAAGTGATTATCAACTTTATCTTTTGTTTTCAAGTTTTAAGTTTAACTAAAGCTTTGTTTTCCCATGATTTACGGTGCATTCATTCACTGCATTGTCTTTATGATTAAAGGAACTAGTTCATACGAACAAACCCCATAGGCTGAACGTGAAGGAGTGATGGTTATGCTCGGTCTTTTTTGTGTGCCTAGATGCTTCACGCTACCACTACACAGCATCTAGCCACGGTGAACCCACACACATACACACAGACACACATACTAATGCCCACAGAGCAAAGAATACCTCCACACAATGTCAAAAAATAATGTTTCATTTTCACTCCAGTAAGGGATAAATAAAAACGTGTAAAAATTGCTGACACCGAAAGAGACTAGGCCACCTGTCACCAAGGATTTTTTCTCCGCGGAGGCTTATATTCGCGAGGGTAATTCTACATTCTATAACTCATTTGTAAAACCCCTCAACGCCAACCCAACTATCCCCGAATTTAGGAATGGCCCCTTAAAATTTGGTAAAATAGATAATAATCCCACAAGACAAAATGCAATAAATACAATTATATGGAGCCATTTCAAACACTTGGGAAAAAAGGAAAGAGGGTAGGAGACGTGGAGAGTGAAGAGGGAAGTGAGGAAGGAGAGGCAGTGGATTTGTATTCGTCACGACTGCGTCACGCGTTACCTGTTCGAATGCTGTCTCGGCTGATGGATACTGCGCTATAAAAGTCAAGAGTAAACACCGAAATTAGCGGATATTNAGGTCTATGTAAAGAGAGTGTTTTTTAAAAATTTATTTTTTTTAGTATTTTTAATTTTTCTTTATTATTTTCGAGCATTTTACGCTACTCATATACTTTTATATTTACTTTTTGTTCAGTATTTTTTATTTTATTTCAACTTAAGACTAATTTTTATCTTTTCTTCTGATCTTTTTACAACATATGTTTTTAAACTGAAAGCTGAACACGAATGTAAAATACGAAAAATGTATGGTTCGTGACGTAGTTCGTGACGTCACGAACGCTATAAGTATCGCCAAAAACGGCGCGAAATATACTCAGTCTGGACCAGATACCCTGTGTGTTACTACCCCTGTGCGAGGCGGCCCGCCCCCGAAACAAAGAAGTTAAGTTCTGTGTTCTGACGTGTGTCTTTTTTTCTGAGGAGCTGGACGTGATCCTTTTCTTTTATTTAAGTGATCATGAGTTATACACTAATCTTAATTATAAGCGTCATAATCAATAATTTAAGCAATCAATCAAGTGATTATCAACTTTGTCTTTTGTTTTCAAGTTTTAAGTTTAACTAAAGCTTTGTTTTCCCATGATTTACGGTGCATTCATTCACTGCATTGTCTTTATGATTAAAGGAACTAGTTCATACGAACAAACCCCATAGGCTGAACGTGAAGGAGTGATGGTTATGCTCGGTCTTTTTTGTGTGCCTAGATGCTTCACGCTACCACTACACAGCATCTAGCCACGGTGAACCCACACACATACACACAGACACACATACTAATGCCCACAGAGCAAAGAATACCTTTTGGTGGCTTTTACTGCTCCTTTTACTATTTTTTGTGCGTTTTACTGCATAAGCACTGCTCTTTTTACTCTATTTTTATTTTCGGTCGTCTTGCTGTGTTCTCTGACCGTCCTTTATTGCTTTTATTTTCCGCGCTCTTAGCTAGTTGTGCGTTCTTTTATTGCGTTTTTTTACTCATTTTACTTTCATTTATTTTAGTGGTCTATTAACTGTTTGTTTTTATCATTCTTCTACCTGCTTGAACGTCCATTTTGCCGTACTTTTTTATGGTATGAATTCAGTCTAGTTTATTTGTTCTGCTGTCTTTTTGGCTTCGTGCCTTTACTTCATTGAATGTTCGTCTTCACACGTTACGTAGGTGCTTTTGTTCGTTTTCTCTTGTTCTCTTTAGTTTTCACGTACTGATGTGCTTTTGAGTATGCATTTCAGTTAGTAGCCTTTTTGATGGTCTTTTCTCAGCTTTTTCTTTAGTTCTTTTTATGGTGATTATCCCTTTTCAATGTGTTCGTTCTCTTTATCTACTTCAGCTTTCTTTTACTGCGGTTACTTATTTTACTCCATCGCGTTTACTGTTTCGCCTATCCATTATTTTACTGTGTAGTCGTGCTTTTATTTTTCGTTTTGCAGGGTAGATTTGCTTTTGTAGTTTGTCAAAAGCCTGGCACCCATTTTTTTCAGTTCTTAATTATTTTTTTCAGCTTGTTTTATGTTCTTAATTAATCGCCGGCTTGCCCAGTTAGATTTTATGGCTCACGTAGCTTAGGGACTCTTTGATTTACTCTTCCTGTGTGTTAACCCACTCTACCTGACAGCATTACTCCGATGTCCGACGCTCGCTTACTCGGTGTTTGTGTCTGTCGTTTGTGGTCTTGCTGAGCGGTCGTGATTTTTGTTGGGGTTTCATTTCATCTGATTGTTTAGTGTGATTCCTGGCATGAATCGAGACCAAGAGAGACAGAAACGGAACGAGAGGTTTCAGCGCCGACGGAACCTGCAGTCCAGCAGCCAACCTACCTCACGTGACCCATCTCCCAGTCAAGCATCATCCGAGCTCCACCAACTCCCCGTAGTCACAGGGGGCTCTAACCCAGACGTACGTGAAGCAGTAAGGGTCATGGAAGCTGAGGTGGATATGTTCAGCCAGATCATGGAGCGGGTCAACGCCTTAATTGCAGAAGTTCAAGGATGCAAGGAACAAAATGACCGACTTGAAAACCGACTCCAGCGACAAGAGGAGATGCTCAGGGAACAGAGGCAGCCTGAGGATCGTGCGGAGCGCGATGACCAACAGCAAGCATTAGTGGTACAGAGGGAAGAGAGATCCAGCAGTTACGCCGCCAACTCCACCAACAAAGGACTGAACTGGAGGAAGCTCGTCACTCCCAAAGTGTTCGTGTGCAGCACCTACAGACGCCGCTCCACTTCAGGTAACTGAGAGGGATGAGATTCGTCAGCTCCGAAGGAGATTACAAGAACTTGAGGGGGAACTGGCAAGCTCTCGTCTCTCCCATGTCTCCCCTCGTACTTCACAGGTTGGGGACACCATTCGCCCACCTCCTGTGCCTCCTCAGCCTCGTCCGCAGCCGACCTCAAACTCCGGAACCTGTGGACCGTCCTTTACCTCCTCAGTCGCAGTCACAACAGACCACCCTGCCATATCCACCGTATCGGTCACTGCCGGAAAGGATTCCCTACCCATCACAGCCGAGGGACCTTTCTACCCGGTGCTATAATTGTTCACCTGCGAATGGCTTCCATGCCTCATGCTCCAGCAACCCGCCAGTCTCCTATGTCTTCACAAAGAGAAGGTACCTCACTTTAAAGGAGATGTTTCAGCCTCCCAACCATTGAAAAGGAATCAGGAAATTGAGGGCTGGATCAGGGCAGTTGAAAATATTGTCAAACCACCAACATCAGAGGCGTATATCCAGGCAGCCAGAGCCAACTGCAGGGGACCAGCAGAGCTCATTATTAACTCACCATTGTTTGATAATATTAATGAGTGGGAAGCATTCAAGGCAGCTCTAAGAAGTAAGTTCCGGGGCACCTACACCTCCTCGGACTTCTTCAAGGTGCTCTATGAGAATCGAATGCTGCCAGGCCAAGCACCCATGGATTACTACCTGCAACTCGAAGGGAGCGTGTACCAAGGGTACCGAGACCACCGTGATGCCATAGGCGATCCTGCAGAGCTTGTGAGAAGGGTATTTTGAGTGGCATTCCTGCATGGCTCCGCGATTTCCTTGCAGTGAGGGAAGATGGAAATCCTACTCAGCTTGCCGAGACCGCCCAACGCATCTGGAACTCACGCAACGGCATCCACCATGGCGACCACTCCTCAATGTCTTCAGGCCAGTTTCCAGAGCGACCACC
>NW_020869767.1:68240-70740 GCF_003789085.1 Penaeus vannamei | reverse complement strand
GTAAGTACCACGGACCTAACCCCGGCCATTACACCTCCGCTACCAACCGTCCATTATACGTAACGTCGACTAATGGGTTTATACGGTGATATTATAGATTATGACGTTCCATTTACGCCGCTCTAGGCTCGGACCCCGGGCGCCATCTGTGAGCGGGATTCAGCGTTACAGATCCGGGAGAGAGAAAGAAAAAAGAATGTGTTGAAAGTGTTATTGTGGTCTAATTATGCTCGGGGCGCCTAGGCCTTGCCACTTGCTCCGTCGCAGGCTACTCTGTGCGCCGGTGAGTAACTTGTGAAGGGAGGGATCTGGTCATTTACAGGAAACCATTAGTAGCTTCAGATGAGGTGAATCACATGTACAGTCATAGATATCTATATCTATCTATATATCTGTATACGCAATATTTATACATAGCTATAGCCATGTCTATTTATATCTATATCTTTCTATATCTAACTGTAGATAACTATATAAATATATATTGTATGTACTTGTATCTATCTCTCTATACACACAATAATATCTATATATATCTAGCATGTATATATATATCTATATCTAACTCTCTCTCTCTCTCTCTCTCTCTCTTTTCTCTCTCTCTCTCTCTCTCTCTCTCTCCTCTCTCTCTCTCTATATATATATATATTATATATATATATATATATATATATTATATATATAAGTATATTATATATACACATGTATATACATATACATATACATATATAAACACTTACACATGTTTTTGTGTGTGCGTGTGGGCATATTTACAAACATAAATACATATATACATATAAACATGCATACTTACATACACATAAACTCAAAAACACATACATACATACAAGTACTTACATATCTATCTACACATAACATATATAATATATATATATATATATATATATATATATATATATATATATATATATCATACTACAATGTATGTGTGTGTGTGTGTTGTGCGTACCTGTGTGTATGTGTGTGTACGTGTAAAATGAGCGTGCGTGCGTGAGTGTGTGTGTGAAGACAAACCAGCGAAGGGAGGAGCAGGGAAACGAGCGATTACCCGAAGGCCTCGTCACTTTATAGCTTCTTCGGCGTAATAAAGCGAAAAGGCCTTTGGTGGAGTCGTTTGTCTCTCCTCTTGCACTCGTTGCCTTGTTTACCACGTGACCGACATTAATCCTTTAAGTGTGTGTGTGTGATTTTTTTTTTCTTTTCTTTTTTTGTTGTTGTGTGAACGAGTATGTGTTTGTATGTGTATGTGTGTGAATGAGTGTTTGTTTGTTTGTTTGTGTGTGTGTTGTGAATGAGTGTTTGTGTGTGTTTGTGTGTGTGTGTGTGTGTGTGTGTTGTGTGTGTGTGTGTGTGATCGAGTGAGTGTGTTTGTGCGTGTGTGTTGTGAATTTAGTGAGTATTTGTGTGTGTGTGTGTGTGTGTGAGTGAGAGAGAGAGAGAGAGAGAGAGAGGAGAGAAGAGAGAGAGAGAGAGAGAGAGATAAAGAGAGAGAGAGATTGTGAATGAGTCAGGGTGAGTTGTCATCATCATGAACATCAACCCTTTTATTAAATCCAACGGCATCTGAACAAGTCCTAAGACAGCGTCAATGTCAGCATACTTAGCTGGCTAATAACCCTGATTGGCTGATATAGAATTTACAATAGCTTATTCAAATCTAATTTTGACATCTCAGCAGGTTTGATATTTGCAATTACTTCATATTAGATGCACTTTAACTCTGATTTCGCCATGATCTATTTTCGCAAACTTCTTGAAATATCATTTAATGTGTTAACAGCTGATCAATCTATGAGAATTCACGTATTATCATTATGCAAAAACCATATATATTGAAATTACTTAAAATGATGAAACAATAAACAAAATGGCAATAGATAGAAATACTACTAAGGCAAAGAATGGAATATTGAATATTGAAACTAGAATATTAAAAGTATATAGAGTATAGACATTGAAAGTATATTGAATATAACTATTGAAAGTATACAGAATATAGACGATAGAATGATATTGAATATAGACTATTGAAAGTATATAGAATGTAGACGATTGAAAGTATATAGAAATTAACCATTGAAGGTATATAGAAACTAGAATATTGAAAGTATATAGAATATAGTCTATTAAAAGTATATAGAATATAGTTATAAAAGTAAATAGAATATTGAAAGCTTCAGCAACCACTGTCATAAGGTGTAATTCCTGCACTATTCAGAAGTCGTTGGATGTATTTCAAAACATGCTTTGTTTTCAGCAATGTGCACATCGTAACTGCCAAGATCATTACTTTAGGTTGCATTGAAATCTACTTACATACTACTACCAAAGATTGTAGTTTTTACGGCCGGTTTGTTAGAATTGTGCGAGCCCGACCAAAGAATATTCGTATACTTGACATGCATAAATATAGAAATAAGTGCATATTCATCAGTCTAGACATACATATCCCCCGGTTAATAGATGGTTAAATGTATAT
>NW_020869767.1:60740-63240 GCF_003789085.1 Penaeus vannamei | reverse complement strand
GTGCTGAGTGATATCATTAGGTCGTGGAAATTATGATCTTTGTGGGAAAAAATTATATTACGTTGTTAAATAACGCGGTCTAATTATTTCTTTAAACAGCGCGAACCTTGATTCGATAAACGGGCAGGTAGAAAACGGAATTAGGACTGACCATTACGCCGCGCCTATTGTAACTGCCCAGGACAAGGCGGCAGACGAAAGCGAAAGTCCACCAACGACCTTGTCGCTAGGTTATTAAACTCTACGAACTCTGGCCGCCTCCCGCCACCAGAGGGCCGAGTCGCCTCCATCCCCCTGTGTACACAGATTCCATCGAGGCCAATTAACCTGTAAGGATCACCTGGAACCGCCAATAGTCTGTCACGTTTTCTGTCGGCCACGGCCCGCGCAGCTGATTGGCTGGCTCGCTCGCGCCGCGGACCAATCGGCTCGCTCGCTCGCGTCCTTGGAGGTCGGAAGGAACAGAGGAAGTGTAAGAACGGAAGCTGTTTCGCATCAGTTAGCGGTGAGAAACGTCGACGACAACACGTGCTGGGTCGTAGCTCTCGGTTGCATGACAGTGAGTGTGGCAGTGTCTGGACGAGGATTTGGTGGTGGCTAACGAGGCCGAAACGACGCTCGCAAACGGTCCGGGGAAGAAGGATGTGATCCGAAACCGGTCCCCCAACGAAAGTGAACTCGTGTGCCTTAATATCCCATTGCAGTGTAAAACAGTGCTTGTCAACGGCTCATCTCGCTCCATCCTCGAGAACACAAAACGTCGACATGAAGGTAAGTGAGTCAGTCCTCCGTTAGTCATGGCAACTGGCGATGACTCCTCCGTGGCCATTGGCATCGCTGAAGATCCCTCTGCTCGTGGGCATAAAACGGAGAAATTAGGCATTAAATTAAACAAGCGCGGTTGCATGATGCACTGACGTTATCTTCAATGTCTTTTGTGCTTGCGGGGCATAATAAATGGAGACATCTCGGTCGCGGGAAGCATTTATCTAATTACAAAAAAAGAAATGATACTTTTTGTTAGACTTAATATTCCTGTTTATGTGTCGTTGAGTTTTAAATGATATGAGAGTCGCGCGATAAGGAAGGTTTATGTGTATAAGCGCGGGGTAATTTTCTGGCGCATTTAAATAAAACGTAATTACGAAAGCAAAGTTACACGGTCATGTGTGTTTTGTACGGCCTGAAATTCGGTTTAATTTTCATTGAGGAGTTTTGTGAACACGCGAAAGAGCAGTAAAATATAACGAAATTCATATCCCAGGCGCAGCACCTAACCTAACGTAGAACAAAATCAACAAAATATTTCCTTTTTTTTTTTTTTTTTTTTTTGCTTTCGTTTTATTTCTTTTTGCTTTCTTTTTTATTTATTTTTGCTTTCTTTTCTTTTTTTGTCTTTTGCTTTCCGCCGAGAGATGCTCAAGCACGATGGCGGTTCAAGAAGCACGTTCAAATTTGTTCAGGTTTTCGTGAATCTTGTCATGATGGCAGTTTCCGGAGCACAAAAAGGGAAATGGGTTGTTTGCGTCTTGCGTGTGCTTGCGTGCGAATGGAGGGAGTGTGTGTGTCTTGTGTGTACATGGATAGATATTTGTGTGTATGTATATGAATGTTTGTATTTGTGTGTGTGTGTGTGTGAGAGAGAGAGAGAGAGAGAGGAGAAAGAGAAGAGAAGAGAGAGTGAGAGAGAGAGGAGAGAGAAGAGAGAAGAAGAGAAGAGAAGAGGAGAGAAGAGCAGAGAGTGGGGGATAGATGGGTTAGTGTTATAGTGTTATATAAATATATATAAAGTAATGGGTGAGTGTTATATAAATATATATAAAGTAATGGGTGAGTGTTATATAAATATATATAAAGTAATGGGTGAGTGTTATATAAAATATATAAAGTAATGGGTGAGTGTTATATAAATATATATAAAGTAATGGTGAGTGTTATTAATTATATATAAAGTAATATGCCGTATCCTTCCACCTATTCATTTTGTGTGTGTGTGTGTTAACGATTAATGACTTTTTACTTCGGTAAGAATTTTAAGTAGGCCTATATGATCCATGTTGATTGACACTTAACGGTTTATCAATTTGCTTTGTTAAGTCTTACGGTATCGTGAACGACTCTTAGTTAAACTTAAATTGGGAGTTGGTTAGTATAATTAAGTTATATAGCGCGACACGTGTTTCAGTCTCCCTCGAGAAATTAGGTTATCAGATGTAGACAAAAAAAAGTTGCACGGGCATAAGTGAAAGACGAACGGCAGAAGAAGAAAGTAAAAAAAAAATAATAATAATAAAGAAGGAGATGAGGAAGAAAATGAAAGGAGAATAGTAAGAAGAGAAAAATAAAAAATAAAAAATAGTAGTAGGGAGAAAAAGGGAGAAGAAATAGTAGGAGAAAAAGAAAAAGAGAAGCAGTAGGAGAAAAAGAAGGAAGAGAAAGAGGAGGTGAAAAGAAAGAAGTAGTAGGAGAGAAAAAAGAAGAAGAAAGAGGAGGAAGAAAA
>NW_020869767.1:56150-60640 GCF_003789085.1 Penaeus vannamei | reverse complement strand
TTTAAAAGAATCTACCAGATAGCTAGTACTACTATGTATAGTATATATATATATGTTATGTATGTATAGGATATATATCAATAAAGGGGCATACCAAACAGCGGACAGTACTATGTTGTATGCATCGAGCTGCATCTCTGGTTGTCTTTGTTAGCGCGATGCTTGCCTCGACACAGGTGCGCAAAGAAGAGTGTTTTTTGAGCGGCTTAATCATCAAAAAAGAGAATGGCGGAACCAGACCACGAAGTCCTCCACTTCTTTCAGTAAGCAGGTGAGCGGTCTAGCGAGAAAAGGTGTAGTAACAGTTTTATGGTACGACAACTTTACAGTCTGTAGAAAGCGCCCGAGTATCATCATGCTATGAGTTCAGGACGTGTTCGTGGGGTCTGTTTGTTTGGCGATATGTTGTCTATTTTTGCTCTCTTTTGTGTCTTTTCGTAGTACTAAACCCTTTTCCTTTCTATTGGGTTTACTTTGTATATCTTCGTTCTTGTTTCCATCCTTTTATTTCCACTATTGTTTCTTTTCTGGGATTACTCTCTTCTCTCTCTCCGTCAGAGATCTTCTCGTCTTCCTCCTCCTCTCTCCTCTCTTTGTTTTGTTTTTTTTTTTTTTTTTTTTTTGTTTTTTTTTTCTCTCTCTTCTCTTTTTTTTTTTTTTTTTTTTTGGGGCGCTCCCATGCTCTCTCTCTCTCTCCTTGTGTGTGTTGTGTGTGTGTTTGTCGATGTCGTGTGTGCCGTGTGTTGTTTCCTCTATCTTCTCTATCTCTTTATGAATCTTTCTCTTCCTTCGCTCATCCTCATTATCTCTCTTTTAACTACCACCCTCTCTCTCTTTCCTTTCTCATCATCTCTATATCTATCTCCTCACCTCTTTCTCACTCTCTCTTCCTCTCTCTTCCTGAAATCAATTCTCTATCACTTTCCATTCTCCTTCCTTCTTTCCTTCTTCCTTTCGTCCCACTCGTCGGCTCTCGCATTCCACCTTGACTTCCCAGATATCCTGAGCCTGTAACGCGGATATCTGTGCAGTGTGTAACGTGTGTTTGTAGTCGTGATGTGTCGTGTGCGTGTGTGTGTGTGTGTGTGTTGTGTGTGTGTGTGTGTGGTGTGTGTGTGTGTGTGTGTGTGTGTGTTGTGCTGTGTGTGGTGTGTGTGTGTGTGTGTATGTGTGTATGTGTTATGTATGGGTAGTGCGTGTGTGTGGGGTCGACAGGGATTTCGAAAATAGGAGAGGGGGAGGGAGGACGCCTAGGGGGCTGAAGTGGGGAGAGGGGGAGGACGCTAAAGAGTTAGAGGAGGGGGGAGAGGGGGGAGTGGGCTGTGCAGTACATCTCCAAATAATTCATGACAGGAGAAGGTCGCTTTTGGAGGACGGAGACTGGGTCGAATCTCAAAAGTCCGAGATGGTGCAAGATGAAGAGGATTAAAGACATATGAAGGGGAGTGATGTGTCTAGTAGAATATAGTACTATATATATATATATATATATAATATATATATAAATACAATTATATATAATATACACACACAACACACACACACACACACACACACACACACACGCACACACCACACAACACACACACACGCACACACCACACACCACACACACACACACACACACCACACACACACACACACACAACACACACACGCACACACCACACCACACACACACACACACACACCCACACACACACACACACACACACAACACACCACCCACCCCCACACATCACACACCACACCACACACACACACACACAACACACATATATATATTATATATATATAAATATATATATATAATTATATATATAATATACCTGTAGACATACTTACATATATATATATAATCATCTTTATATATAATATATATATATATATATATATAATTATAATATATGTATGTATGTTAACATGTACACACACACACACGATGAACTTGATCTGAATACAAAAATATAGTATGCTTATAAAACTAAAGAAAAGCTTTTTCAAGTTAAAGCATCGGCGGCACTAAGAGATGATAAATGAAGTAATGTCAAAAACCGAACTGAAGTGATTAAAGAGACCGATAATTATGAATACCAATTTGCCAATACCAGATACAATATAAAACAATCAAAACAGTATATTTGTATAAATCACTTACTGTCGCATTATATGTTTGACTTTCTTGGATGTAAAATGAGTTGTTTTGATTCAGTTATTCTAATTTATTTACTTAACTGATACGCCGACCTCAATCATGGATAGAACTACACCTATTAAAAGAAAATAAATATAACAATAATAATAATATTAATAATAATAATAATAATAATATTAATAATATAGTAATAATAATGATAATAATAATAATAATAAATAATAATATATGTACGAGCTTCCATTACCAACATTATCAGCAAAAATTAGATAATAGAAATCTTAAAAAGAAAAGAAAAGAAAAGAAGAAAAAAAAAACACTGAAAAAACAGGTAAATAATTTCCAGAAATTCAATGAGAAAATGGGAAAACCAAATAAAGATAAGGATAAAGGTAATAAGAAGAGAAAATGGAGAAGGTGGAGCAGGATTCATGAGGAAGTGACAATCGCTGGATGTTTACAAAGGCAACAAGAGGTGGAGGAGTGAGGGAGATGAGAGTGGGGAGATAGGAAGTGAGGGGATTAGGACGTGAGGAGACTAGAGTGAGGGAGATTAGGTGTTAGGGGGAGAGGTGAGGGAGAAGAGTGAGGGGTAAGAGTGAGGGATAGGAGTGAGGGAGATAGAGTAAGGGAAAGATTAGGAGTGAGGGATTAGGTGCTGAGGGAGATTAGGAGTGAGGGAGATTAGGAGTGAGGAGATATGGTGGAGACTGTCTGGAGAAATTTGGATGTGTTGAAGAGAATAGATGATAGAGAAGATGGATAGGTAAGTGATAGATAATGATAGATAGGTAGTAATGGGGATATAAGATAGATAGTATAGGAATATTGGAATAGAATGATTAATAGATGGGCAGATGGATAGATAGATAGATATATGGAAAGATTGATAGATAGGTAGATAGACAGAAGGATAGATTAATAGATAGGCAGATGAATAGATAGATATACAGATAGATAAATAAATGATTAGAAAGATGAACTAATACAATGTATATTTTGTCCCTTTTCATTTCTTTTTGTTGTTGTTTTTTGTTTATACGTCAATGTTGTTTGAATCAATGCATGGAGTGATGCTGCAATATAATGATTCCATCCGCAATTCATAGCATCCCGGGCGCAGATCAAAAAAAAATAACAAATAATTAAAAAATAAGCACAAAAAATAAATAAATAAATAAATAAACAGAATAAAAAAGATACAAAATCGGATTGATCAGCTGTTCCCGATCGCCCCGAGTCAGGCATGAGCGACTCCGAATCTCAGTCATCAAACGAACCACCGAAACAGAATGAAATGACCATGATGAAACGAGACAAAATTATGCAAATGGTCGGGTAATTGCCGTCTATGGGATGGCGTGGCGGGTACGTACATATACAAGGTACTATAGGACTATACTGCGTTCAGGGGCTCGACTATGTAAACAAACGCGCGAGGAATACATGTTGAGGACGATTGTAAACAAACGCGCGGAGGAATACATGTTGAGAGGACATGTTAGATAGATGTAAACAAACGCGCGGAGGAATACAAGTTGAGAGAACGTTGTAATAATTAAAAAGAGAGAGAGAGAGAGGAGAGAAAAATCTCATAATACTGCGTTCGGGATTCGAGTATATGTAAACAAACGCGCGCGGAGGAATACATGTTGAGAGAACGATTGTAATAATTAAAAAAAGAGAAAAAAAAGTCTCAATACTGCGTTCGGGATTCGAGTATATGTAAACAAACGCGTGAGGAATACATGTTGAGAAAACGATTGTAATAATTAAAAAAAAAAGTTATGATACTGCGTTCGGGGGCTCGACTATGTAAACAAACTCGCGGAGGAATACATGTTGAGAAAACGATTGTAAACAAACACGCGCGGATGAATACATGTCGAGAGAAATTTTGTAATATTTTAAAAAAAGGAGAGAAAAAAATTCTCATGGTCCGTCTGACTCACGAAAGGAGATCTATGATTGATTCGAGAAATGATGGGGGAGCGAGAGAAGGTAATGGTCATAATAAACAAGAAAAAAACACATTAGGCTTATTTTCCAATTCCCTTACGAAAGAGACAACGGAGAGAGAGAGAGTTAGAGAGATTATTGGAGAGCCGAGGTCCCTGCATGCAATTAAGTAGCAGAAATTCCTTCCCCTCTTTTCCCACCACCCTTCCCTCTCCCTCTCTCTCTCTCTTCCCCCTCCTCCCCACTTTCCACAGAACCACGTGGCAGAGTGATGCAACAAGGGGAGGGGCCTAGAACTCCCCCCTCTCTCCCCCACCCCTCTCCTCACACCTCCCTTTCTCCCTCCCCCCCCCCCCCCCCCCCATTTTCTCCCCTC
>NW_020869767.1:48650-51150 GCF_003789085.1 Penaeus vannamei | reverse complement strand
CCCGCCAATGGTTCTCACGTTACCGCCACCCCAACCACAAGCGGAAGACGCCAATGCATCCGCCGCCAGCCATCTCCCTCGCCAGAACCGCTGTCAACGAGGACTTCAAGACTTCAACCTCCATCGGCTGTTTCTGATACGGCCGCTCCTGCCACGAGCAATTTACAGCTGACCCTTTTAATCTAACTGCCATTATCGCGGAGCTCGTAAGTGTCAGTCTCGGTCGTTAAAAAGCTCCCGAAACTACCACTGGCGGACCGTCCGGCCGACATAACCCTCCCCCTTTGGTAAATACTGACAAAACATTAACAGCTTAACCATCGTACGACTCAACATTACCAACCCCTAATCACCACCTGTCGTTGGCAGCACCGCACACACTCCCGACGTTTTTATGTGTGTGTGTGTGTGTAACCACCAGAAAAGGGAAGAAAATAAGAAACAACGAACAGACGAAAGGAGAGAAGGAAAAACAACCCTTATTCTCCCCCTTTAGCAGTAAGTACCACGGACCTAACCCCGGCCATTACACCCTCCGCTACCAACCGTCCATTATACGTAACGTCGACTAATGGGTTTATACGGTGATATTATAGATTATGACGTTCCATTTACGCCGCTCTAGGCTCGGACCCCGGGCGCCATCTGTGAGCGGGATTCAGCGTTACAGATCCGGGAGAGAGAAAGAAAAAAGAAATGTGTTGAAAGTGTTATTGTGGTCTAATTATGCTCGGGGCGCCTAGGCCTTGCCACTTGCTCCGTCGCAGGCTACTCTGCGCGCCGGTGAGTAACTTGTGAAGGGAGGGATCTGGATTATTTACAGGAAACCATTAGTAGCTTCAGATGAGGTGAATCACATGTACAGTCATAGATATCTATATCTATCTATATATCTGTATACGCAATATTTATACATAGCTATAGCCATGTCTATTTATATCTATATCTTTCTATATCTAACTGTAGATAACTCTATATAAATATATATTGTGTATGTACTTGTATCTATCTCTCTACACACACAATAATATCTATATATATCTAGCATGTCTATATATATCTATATCTAACTCTCTCTCTCTCTCTCTCTCTCTCTCTCTCTCTCTCTCTCTCTCTCTCTCTCTCTCTCTCTCTCTCTCTCTCTCTCTCTCTATATATATATAATATATATATATATATATATATATATATATAATATATATTATATTATATAATATTATATATACACATATACATATATATACATATATAAACACTTACACATGTTTTTGTGTGTGCGTGTGGGCATATTTACAAACATAAATACATATATACATATAAACATGCATACTTACATACACATAAACTCAAAAACACACATACATACATACAAGTACTTACATATCTATCTACACATAAACATATATATATATATATATATATACATACATATACATATGTATGTGTGTGTGTGTGTGTGTTGCGTACCTGTGTGTATGTGTGTGTACGTGTATACGAGCGTGCGTGCGTGAGTGTGTGTGTGAAGACAAACCAGCGAAGGGAGGAGCAGGGAAACGAGCGATTACCCCGAAGGCCTCGTCACTTTATAGCTTCTTCGGCGTAATAAAGCGAAAAGGCCTTTGGTGGAGTCGTTTGTCTCTCCTCTTGCACTCGTTGCCTTGTTTATCACGTGACCGACGTTAATCCTTTAAGTGTGTGTGTGTGTGTGAATTTTTTTTTTTCTTTTCTTTCTTTTTGTGTATGAACGAGTATGTGTTTGTATGTGTATGTGTGTGAATGAGTGTTTGTTTGTTTGTGTGTGTTTGTTTTGTGTGTGTGTGAACGAGTGATTGTTGTGTGTGTGAATGACTGACTCTGTTTGTGCGTGTGTGTGTGTTGTGTGTGTGTTGAGTGAGTGTGTGTGTGTGTGTGTGGAGTGAGTGTGTGTGTGTGTGAACGAGTGTGTGTGTGTGTGTGAAGAGTGAGTGTGTGTGAGAGTGAGGAGAGCGAGAGCGAGAAGAGTGAGTGGTGAGCGTGAGAGAGAGAGAGAGAGATTGTGAATGAGTCAGGGTGAGTGTGTCATCATCATGAACATCAACCCTTTTATTAAATCCAACGGCATCTGAACAAGTCCTAAGACAGCGTCGATGTCAGCATACTTAGCTGGCTAATAACCCTGATTGGCTGATATAGAATTTACAATAGCTTATTCAAATCTAATTTTGACATCTCAGCAGGTGTTGATATTTGCAATTACTTCATATTAGATGCACTTTAACTCTGATTTCGTCATAATCTATTTTCGCAAACTTCTTGAAATATCATTTAATGTGTTAACAGCTGATCAGATCTATGAGAATTCACGTATTATCATTATGCAAAACCATATATATTGAAATTACTTAAAATTATGAAACAATAAACAAAATGGCAATAGATAGAAATACTACTACAGGCAAAGAATATGGAATATTGAATATTGAAACTAGAATATTGAAAGTATATAGAGTATAGACGATTG
>NW_020869767.1:30222-38550 GCF_003789085.1 Penaeus vannamei | reverse complement strand
AGAGAGAGAGAGAGAGAGAGAGAGAGAGACAGACAGACAGACAGACAGACAGACAGACAGACAGACAGACAGACAGAGAGAGACAGACAGAGAGAAAGAGACAGACAGAGAGAGAGACAGACAGACAGACAGAGAGAAAGAAAGAAAGGAAGAAAGAGAAAAAAATCCAAGGAGAAAACACTCCTTAACAGAAGCCGAACCTGCACCATCATTATCACAAGGCACCGATAATTTAGCGAAGTTACACCAATGTAGTTGCTCCGACACTTACCCTGGCAGTAGTTTTTAAATCACCTAATTACCATTATTAAGAGGAGCACATTCGGTTGACAAAACAGCACTCACAGTTTAGGTAGTTAACATTTTTTCGTTTTTTTTTTCTTTTCTTTTTTTTTTCGTTTCCCCTCCCGTTTCCTTTGACAGTCTTGATGCATTTTTGTTTTTGTTTATTCGCTTCCCCTCTCGCTTCCTTTGACAATCTTGATGTAGTTCAAGTAGTTAACATTTTTCGTTTTTTTATTAGTTTCCCCTTTCGCTTCCTTTGACAATCTTGATGTAGTTCAGGTAGTTTAAAAAAAACGTTTTTTATTCGTTTCCCCTCCCGTTTCCTTTGACAATTTTGATGCAGTTGAGGTAGTTAACATTTTTTCGTTTTTTATTAGTTTCCCTTCTCGCTTCCTCTGACAATTTTGATGCAGTTGAGGTAGTTAACATTTTTGTTTTTGTTCATTCGTTTTCTCTCTGTTTCCCTTAACAATCTTTAATTAATTGTTCATTCGTTTCTCTCTCGTTTCCTTTAACAATCTTGATATACTTCAGTTAGTTAACATTTTTATTTTTGTTTATTCGCTTCCCTCTCGCTTCCTTTGACAAACTGATACTTTTTTGTGAGCGAATAATCACCTGTTTTGAGACACGCACATGCTGGCTGGTTCCTGGTTCATCTTTATCCCTTTTAGTGAAGAAAAATGCAGTTCCTTTCGTACAATGCGAGTCCAGTGAAGCAGGTAGTTGTTGTGGTGTTGTGGTCAGGACGGTAAAGGCAGTGATATGGTATGCAGAAAGGCGTGTGTGTTCTTCCCAAACCTTTTCTCTCTTTTCTCTCTCGCTCTGTCGGTTCCCCTTTACTTTCGTGAGTTATAAGAACGGACAATATTTACATGTTGTATCATTGATTCTATGTTGGACTTATATTTATATGTACTGTAATAGTACCGTGTGTATAATGAGAATAACTATTGTAACAAATGGAATAGAGTATTTTGAAGTGAATTTTCGATTGTGAGTCTATCTATCTATCTGTCTCTCTCTCTCTCTCTCTCTCTCTCCCTCTCTCTCTCTCTCTCTCTCTCTCTCACTCTCTCTCTCTCTCTCTCTCTCTCTCACACACACACACACACACACACACACACTCACTCACTCACTCACTCACTCACTAACTCACTCACTCACTCACTCACTCACTAACTCACTCACTCACTCACTCACTCACTAACTCACTCACTCACTCACTCACTCACTAACTCACTCACTCACTCACTCACTCACTAACTCACTCACTCACTCACTCACTCACTCTCTCTCTCTCTGGTCACTTCTGATATATCACTAGTGCTTCCGCGTTCGTATTATGGTTATCACTTTTTTTTTCTTTTAAATAATTATCACGTTTGTTCTTTCTCTTCTCTCCCTATTAATGCGTACACTTTCCATCTCCAAACAACTCCCACGACAGCTGTTGTCTTGCTCTCCTTGCCTCGCTGGACGATGGCTTCCCCAGCCGACCTCTCGAAGTGATTTTTCCATCTTTCTCTCTTCTCTTGGACGTAAAGCATAAAAACAAATGAAAACAAAAAAGAAGTACAGAGATCAGCGCCCGGAGAAAAACACGTGAATTTACCTCGATAAATGGCAGTACGGGACGAACCTAAACATTATCGCAATCTGGGAGGAAAAACGGGGAAAAATAGGTTAAAAAGACAATGGCTCTTATCAAACATATGTCCATGAGTATGCGATTGCTCGTCATGTTACCAAAATGAGAGAGCCCCCGAGGAGGAGGGAAGAAAAGACGATGAAAAGAACACGTACCGAAGAAAAAAAAAAAAAAAAAGATTGACAAAGAAGCCCCCATTTTCCTCCATCGGCCGCAGAGTGAACGGCCTGGGGTGTCGAGTGAGAGGAACGTGCGTGGAGAGAGATCGGAAGGCCGTTATCACACCGGAGAACACGAGGTGGCCGCAATACTCCCGTGGGTGAAAAGTGACTTAGTTCCTCCGTTGGGTTTGGCAGGAGGGCTGGGTGGACATCGCAGAGGAAGCGCCGGTCGTAGAAGCAGAAGTGGAAGTCGAGGGCGCCGGGCGGGGCTTCTCTTCGGATGTAGGCCTTTCGGAAGCGTGGTTCAGTGCCGTCCGTCGGTCTCGGATTTATTATTATAGGCCTTTAAAGCACGCACGCGCACACACTCACTCGGTCACTCTTTCACTTACTCTCTCACTCTCTCTCTCTCTCACTCACTCACTCACTCACTCACACACACAAATTCAAATGCAAGTACAAATACAAATACAGCTAATAATGATCATCATAATGATAACGATCGTAAATAAACAAAACCATAATAAATCAATGAACTCCCTGACAAAAGTAAAGGGCCCTGCAGAGGAGAGGACGCCAATGTCGTTCCAGCAAAGGACCAGCCCTTCACTTTGACCCTTATTAGCAGCCTTTTATGAACCATAAAAACCGATACAACTAACCCCAAGGTAACTATCCTCAATGGACGAATGTTAACACCACGGGGACTTTGTGTGTTGCTTAGAATGTGTTTACCTTGCTTGTGCAAAACTGTACCTGCTGTGAAGAGATCATCATCTACACGGGCGATTGCAAAAACGGGGAACAAGAAAACCAAAGAGTTTTTCGATTAATGAAGACGAAGAAGCTGGAAACATTAGTGTTAGAGAACAAGTGTTTCAGGTTTCAATTTAGTCTCTGCTGACGGCGATTCGGGACATCAACCCTGAATTGGCCGTTATATGTAAATGAGGAAGAGAGAGAGAGAAAGAAAGGGCAGACAGACAAACAAACAGATCAATAGATTGACAAACAGGCAAATTGATAGCCAGATATACATGCAGACAAAAAGAAAAGGACTTATCAGACAAATTGATAGGCAGACATACAAACAAAAAGAACAGGAATTATCAGACAAATTGATAAACAGACACAGACAAAAAGAACAGGACTCATCAGACAAATCGATAAACAGACATACAGACAAAAAGAACGAGACTTCGAAACAAAAATCGAAGCAGTATCAACACGCCTTGCCGACAGTTGCCACGCTCCCCACAAAGCGAAAACAGAAGCTCTCGTGAATTCTTACCCCACAGCTTACCTTCCCTCGCAAGGCAGGCAGAGCAAGTGGTTGATGGATAGACGTGCCAGGCTCCACGGGGCTCCGTTCCTCATGCTGAGATAAGTGGCTCGCTCAGCGAACATGTGCAAACCCCCGCTACAGTGTTTCGGATCGCGACGTATTCAGATTTGTGTATGATATTTTAGAGGGCGTAAAAATATGAATTTAGGGATGATAATAATAATAATAATGATAATAATAATAATAATAATAATAATAATAATAATGATAGTAATAATGATAATAATAGTAATAATAATTACTATTTTTATAATGATAATAACAATTGCTAATGATAGTAATTTTAATAATAATAAGTAATAATATTGATGATGATGGATAAAATGATAATGATAATTGTGCAGGGGGGTGCGTGCATGTGGGCGTGACATGCATACATGATATCCTTGATAAAAGCTCACCGTCCTTACCCAAAATGTTTCAACTACACGATTGTAAAAAAAATCACTTTCTTACATGACAATAAGCAATTAATATAATCACTTTGATCGTTAACAAGCCCACCGAAGAGAAACCGAGCTTTTGGAGCATTCATGGAGGCCAATAAATATCACAAGTTTCGTAACCAGTGGGTCCATTTAACTCCGACCTTGTTGCAATGGGAGAAAAAATGTTATATAAAAAAAAAAAAATAACTCAGGGTGTACGTTAGCCAGTGCATGGACACGCTCGTGCTGGTCCCGCGTTCCCACAAATTAGGCAAAATTACCCAGATAATCAGAAGCCCTGACGACGAAAATCTTAATGATCTGCGACACCTTGATTCTGCCTCTCCTTATGCCGTGGAGAATCGCAACGACTTTTTTTCTCTCTCTCTTGTCTTATAAGGTCAACCGGTTGGAGGCACAGCGACCCTCAGCGACCTTGCCTCCAGCACCGAGACTCATCACAGATTCGTCGTTCGGTTTTCTCTCTTATTTTTCTACTCCGTTTTATTTCTGTTAGTATCGTTATTATTTATTAGTGGTCATTGACTTTTTTTTCTTATTTAACACGGTTGGTTTAAGGAAACGGCCGAGATGCTCACTAGAAAGAAAGAATCCAGTTTGTAAAAGAGAGAGAGAGAGAGAGAGAGAGAGAGAGAGAGAGAGGAGAGAGAGAAGAGGAGAGAGGAAGAGAGAAAGAGGAGGGAGAGGAGAAAGGAGAGAGGAGAGAAGAGAGAAGAGGAGAGAGAGAGAGAGAGAGACAACAAAGACCACGGAGAGAGTTACATCAAAAGCCAAAAAGTATAAAACCACCAATTAAACGCAGTAATTGCAAACAGGCTTTAGAAAGAGAGCGAGCGAGCTGCCTCTCGTGATAATCGACATCAAATGACTTCGTGGCGGTGATGTTAAATTACAATTGCCTGTGAATATGGTAAAGGTCGAGGACAAGGACCTTTTACCCGATGTCTGGCGCTCTGGCCTTTGTTATTTGTTGGGAAGGAAGTTGAGTGTGATGGATGAGTGAGAAAAAGGTTCAGTTTGTGGTTGGCGGGATAGGTCGGTCAACTAATAGGCCGATTGTTATGTCGACTTAACAAAGTATGTTGTGCTGGTCAGATTTTTTTTTTTTTTTTTTTTTTTTTTTAAGGCAACAGTCCGATACGAGTTGATTGCTTATGGGTGGCTGAACTTGCAAAAAAAAATAATAATATAATAATAAAATAAATAATAATAATAATATAATAATAATAATATAATAATAATATAATATATTTTAAAAACGAAAAAATAATAATTGAGGGTAGTAAATGCATCTTTGCAACGGGAATGGCTGATAGCCAATGGTCAAATGATTGAGTCCAGATCCAATTACAATGATGACAAGCATCCCATAGATCAGAACAAGAAGGATTTTTTTTTTTTTTTTTTCAAATGTTCTGAGTGATATAGTATCAGTTTCCAATGCCATTCTTATGATTAACAGAAATTACATTTTTTCACCTCCTGCGTTGTGAAGGGAGTACATCGTATCAGTGTGAGCAGGTAAGGATAGATTTCACTGTTGCAAAGCAGCCACAGTATCCTTAATTAACACACAACTTTATCCGCAGGTGTGGCTAGCGCTCCTGGTGGTCGTGGCAACAGCCTCAGTGGTACAGGCGCAATTCAGATTCCCCTTGCCCTCGCCTCCTAGAATTCTCTTCGGCGGCTTCAGACCCTTGTTCTCCAGGCCTCGACCTCGGCCACGCCCCCGTCCTCCTGTGCTTGTCCCAGCGAATCAGTTCCTCCAGCAGCAGCAGGTGAGTTTCCGGTCGGGAGAGGTCGAGAGTGCAAGCCTTCGAAGGGGTTTGCCTAACACTGACCTGTACTTTATATTGTATGAATGATCTTGGATATTTATTCATGTATGTGAGTTTCTTCCCTTGTTTCCCTGTCTTTCTGTTGTTTGCGTAATACAAAGATCAGATTCATAGGTATTCTATTGACTGTTGGAATACAGTTTAACAGTCGTATGCAAATGTCCATATTTGACTTGATAGGCAGTAATTATGACCTAAAAAGTATATTTCAGGGGTATGGTTGTGTTTCTGACTCAAAGTTAGTTCACCGTAACCAAACATCCATTTTTACTCAAATACAGTTTATTATAATTCCCCCAAACCCCTGTTACTAGAAAATATGCAATGGCATGAATATACATTATAAAAACTCATGAGAGTCAATTTACTCATCAATATTAACATGCTATGGTGAATCAATATTCCAGACTAATGAACATTAGATATATAAATAATTCTGGCATAACTCATATGCATGATGCAAGTACATTAATGGTTACTAATGAGACCGACAAATCAGAAATGACTTCATTTAAATCTGGTATTATGCAAAAGTTGAAGACAGTCTTAAGATACCTTTAAATCAACCCTTACATTCCACAGGACAGTTAATCCTCTTTCAGGTTGTTGAACAATGCCATTTTGGATTTGAAATGCCCTTTGCATTTCTGATCCTCTGGCAGCAAAGGGGGTAAGAGGTAGGGCGACATAGTTATCTTCACACACAAAGGAACAGGTATATTTTCTCATGATATTCGTTACATGTCTTCCCTACAGAGATTTCGTCTTTGCCTTGGGAGAAATGGGAGATTGCATCGTTGTCACAGATTTAGGACGGAGGTTGGAAGACAAAAGCATTTACTTTCTTCTTCTTTGTAGCTTTTTATATGTAATTAAAATGCTTGTACTAATAAAGGTTAAAGGAGTGTACGTGGGATTCATCCGTGCTAGGAGTTTTCCATGCAAAGATTCACACTAGTTTTCTCTAACATCTATTGTATAAAAATGCAAGACGGCAACTCATTAAAAGGAAGGAGCATTTGTTAATAAACACGTGTATGATATCTGTCTCTGCAGTCAGATACCATGGAAATATTTTGGACTGGCACCTCAACACACACCTACGTGCACCACCAGTTTACCTGAACACTTCTGCAAAAGAAATATATAGATATTTTTACACGTATGAGCCTTTTCATTTCTTTACTCTTCCCCATTTTTCTTGATTCTGCATTTACACAAGACATTTGTTTTCCTTTGACAACAGGATTTTTTCTTTGACAGTTTTACACCGAAGCTAGCAGAATGAAAAAAAAAGATGAATGAAGCTGTGCATTATTCTGCATCTTATTCACAATAATCTACAATTCTTTACAGATGTGTGACAACTGACTCAGTACTATTGTATAATTTTGTATCTGGTGAATGAATTCCAAGTGCGGGTAACAGAGTGAAGACACAGTGACAGCTTCTGAACAAAATATTTGACAGCTGTTACTGCTGGAGACACTGATCTCACCTCCAGCATGTTGTAGTGTCATATTCATAAATAGATGGTGCCCCTCTGCATTGTTCATTTGTTTATTTTTTCAACTACTTTGTAGCCTAGTTCATCTCTGTGTGAGTTCATGTACAGTGTAAATGACTGTTAATATACTGAATCTTCCCTAGTCATTTTCCCCCTTATGATTTTTCTTCCTCTCCCTATTCATTTATGCCTCATATATACAGTCCTGTAATCTGCTTTCATATCATTATAATTCTTCTTGTATTTTTCCTTTGGCTGTTGAATGCACTTCACTTTGTATGGCTTTAAAGAACATTGTTTAATCCATAGTGTTTCTTGAATTTAACAAACAATGTACTGTAGAATGTAGTTTCTAACTACAGTTTGTATTTGACAGTGTTTATAATTATATATATTATTGTAATTATATTCAGATGCTTATTATACAAAGATGATTCAGTAATTGTACAAACAGACAAGTTCCAAAATCTAAAAATGTGTGCTATTATATAAAAACAATTAGATGAGTGTATCCTCACTTATTTAAGCAATATCAAACTAGTACAGAAAAAGAGAGTCCATACCCTTGCTGAACCCATTTTTAACAGAATGACCTCTCCAACAGAACCAGATAGCGCCACCTCCGCCGCCGCCACCTCAGCAAGTCTTCAGGCCTCAGCCACAGCCACTACCACAGCCACAGTCCTCTATCGTTTTTGCACCTCCACCAGTCTCTAGACCAGTATGTTATTTATTGCTCAGTTGACAGAATGTGAGGCATACATATCCTCACTGCTACAAGATTGATTACAAATGATCTAGAAGGATGGGTGATTTAAAAAAAAAAATTGTTGTAATGGAGAAATAATAAATAACCAATTTGGGACTTCTGTCTTCAGTTCTATTAGGAGAGTAAAATAAATATATCTCCAATTGGAATTAGTATCATGATTATAACTTATATAATAATTTACTGTTTCAGACTCCACCACCTCCACCACCACCAGCACCGCCAGCACCACCAGCACCACAGTTCATCCCACCAAGTCCCCCCAGCAACTCCGTGCAGTTCCGGCCTCCACCACCACCACCATCTCCGTCTCCAATCAATGA
>NW_020869767.1:6161-17900 GCF_003789085.1 Penaeus vannamei | reverse complement strand
ATATATATATATACATATATACACACATATGTACATATACACACATATATGCATACATATATATATAAAAATACATATACACATATCTTTTTATAAAAAAAAAAAAAAAAATAAAAATAAAAAAAAAAATAAAAATAAAAAAAAAAATAAAAATAAAAAAAAAAATATAAATATAAATAAAAAAATACATATACACATACTCATACACATACACATATAGATACATGTATAAATATATAAATATATAGATATATATAAACATACATGTATGTATATATACGTATATATGTATACATACTCGTATAACTTCGTATAATGTATGCTATACGAAGTTATTACGTACACATACACATAGACAGACACATACACGTACAGATACACGCGTAATAACTTCGTATAGCATACATTATACGAAGTTATACGATACACATTCATATACATATACATCGTAATAACTTCGTATAGCATACATTATACGAAGTTATACGAATATATATATATATATAATGTTTATGCGATGAATGTTTACATAATAAAAGCACTGCAATAATGATTTGTTTATAGTACAGGAACATTACATTCACTGTTTATTTCTGTTCCTTAAAACTTATGTATGTATGTGTGTATATATACACACACACACATACATAAGTTTTAAGGAACAGAAATAAACAGTGAATGTAATGTTACTGTACTATAAACAAATCATTATTGCAGTGCTTTTATTATGTAAACATTCATCGCATAAACATTATATATATATATATGCAAATAAATGCATACATATACATATGCCTGTACATATACATCCATGTATGTTTACATGTATACATACATGTATGTATATATGTAAACATACATGTATGTATATATGTAAACATACATGTATGTATATGTACATGCATATGTATATGTATGCATTTATTTGCATATATATATATCTATATCTATCTACCTATCTACCTATCTACCTATCTACCTATCTACCTATCTACCTATCTACCTATCTATCTATCTATCTATCTATCTATATATCTATATATCTATATATCTCGTAATAACTTCGTATAGCATACATTATACGAAGTTATACGAATATATATATATATAATGTTTATGCGATGAATGTTTACATAATAAAAGCACTGCAATAATGATTTGTTTATAGTACAGGAACATTACATTCACTGTTTATTTCTGTTCCTTAAAACTTATGTATGTATGTGTGTATATATGTATATGTGTGTGTGTGTATATATACACACATGTATACATACATGTATGTATATGTACATGCATATGTATATGTATGTATGCATGTGTGTATATATACACACATACATACATAAGTTTTAAGGAACAGAAATAAACAGTGAATGTAATGTTACTGTACTATAAACAAATCATTATTGCAGTGCTTTTATTATGTAAACATAAACATTCATCGCATAAACATTATATATATATATATATATATATATATATATATATATATATATATATATATATATATATATATGCATATATCGGATGCATGAGAAAAAATAAAATTGTATAATCAGCAATTAACATCAGCATAGCGTGATAACAAGATCGAAAAGTAATCCATCATTGACCTAGAAAAAAAAGACAAGGTGAAAATAATGAAAATAAGGAAGATAATAAAACCGGCATCAAGCAATACGCAAGGCCCCGTGCGCATCCCGCTTCGATTTTGTCACCAGCTGATCCTTGTTTACATCAGTGCGGGTCTCAACGCAGACCCCGAAGGCACATTCACAGACCGGCTTGGGAAACACGACTGTTTTCGTGAAGTGAGGAGGGAATACATTCATCTCGGTATTAAAATTCAACAGACAAAAGCGCCAAGATGCCGTTCATGAAAGGAAAAGCTCCCATACGGCGTACGCTGAAGTATCTAGAGTCGTCACGCCTCGTCCTCAAGGAGCGAGTCAAGGTGCAGTATATAATAAAAGTGGTGAATGAAATGGGATAGAGTGTGAATATACACGAATGTGTCTTATTCTCTTACAACATTACCTTGGTTCCCTGACCCTCTGCCTGCGTGGAATGGTGCTAAATCATTACATTCGTTCTAGTTGTTGTTCAGTAACTAGTGTTGTTAGAATTAGGTTCAGATCAAATTATATATAGTTAATAATGTGATCTGTACTTTTAGAATTATAATTATATATTTGTCGAGTTCAGATATTATTCTAAAAGTAATTATATATAGATTATAAAATCTTCCTTATGAAAGTGATTTCTCTTGATATTGGGACTGCATCCTTGCAACTGTCTCTCAATCACTATGGCGGCCATACAAGCAGTGCACACACAAAGACCAACAAACTTTCAACATGTCCTGTATATTCTTGCAAGATAAAGAGATTGCTTGGGCAGTTACCTTCTTTGAAGAGGAACTGCCAGGCAAGTCTACAAGCTATTTCGTACCAACAGATATGTTAAGGTTTGCTGTCTTTGCGAGAGCATGGATGGTGCAAACTGTGGCAACCACTTGTTACGGCAGATGTTTCTTCCATAAGTGATTGTTGACTTGTTTTTTAGTAAATTATGTTCCATGGCTAATAGTTAGATTGCAAGTATAGTTTATTGTTAGTATATGAGCAGTCCATATTTATAGATTTACCAATTAATATATAATAATAATTAATTTTCTTATTATTGTAGTCATAACATATTGACATTGAAATCGTATCTTTCCTATTGCCAAAGTTATAAATTAAGTGAGACAAGTTCTTGATTTATAGCATAGACTTCTATGCATTTCCCTTACTATTATTATTATTACCATGATAATTAAATTTTTATTATTATTAGTTATTATTATTGTTATTATTATTATTATTAACATTATTAACATTATCATCATTACTATTACTGTTATTATAACTTAATGATTATTATTATCACCATCACCACACTAACTGAATATTTCTACAGGTAGTAACTGTGAACTACAATACACATGGTAACCATCACCAAGGTGCACGAGAATTTGTCTTCTGGCACCTCCCACAGCTACAGTACAAGAATCCACAAGTTCAGGTATTTTCTCATAGTAAATCACTTGATTTTTAATGAAGATGCAAGTAATTAAAAAGTGGGGTTGGGTAGAAATTTCTGTTTTACAGTGAAATATTAGATTCCATCTCATGATTTGCTTTAATTTTTTTCCAGGTTGCCACATTCAAAAACTTGACGCCCACACCTTTTGTCCGTATTTTTCTTGAAAATGGAGAGGACATTCTGGTTGACGTAGATTCTAAATCTCGTTCAGAAATCCATGATCATTTAAAGACAATTATCTGCAAGTCAGAGAGCACATTGCAAAAGGAAGCCAGAGAACTCATGATTAACCCAGCTAACTTTGGCTGGGGATGTGATCGTCAGTGCATATGTGAGATCCCAGGCCAAGTGCCTTGCCCTGGCATTATCCCTTTGCCCAATCACATGCGAGGAAAATACAAGTTCGGAGAAAAATTTGACTAGTAGCGTATTTACATGTATGTATATTCTGTAAATGGTGGAAAATTATTATTGTGCAGCAAGGTTAGGCATTGTAGTTATTTCATCTCTAATCTTCTGAATTTTGTTGTTTTGTATAAAATAAATACAAATATATCCAATATGTTTTTTTATTTCCCCAAAACATCACGGAGATATTTACCATTACACAATTTAAAACCTATTGTGACTAAAATGGCACACTGAAGAGAGAGTAAGCTTCACATAAGATATGTTTTTTTTTTCCCCTGGAAAGTGCTTGTATTTTTTGGAATTACTGTTGTGCAAATTCACCCCATTAGTTAATAAATGTTGGCAGTAATATACAAAAAAAAAAACATGATAATGTTATAATTGAAACCTTACACACTGGAGTTGCAATGAATAAAGAAAGGAAAAGTCAAACTTTCTATATAACTTTAATCATGATGACATAAATCTATCTGCCTATATCTAAATATTCTATATATTTGTCTGTCTGTCTGTCTAAATCTGTTTATTTATTTATCTATATATATATATATATATATACAAACACAACCCCCCCCCCCCACACACACACACACACATGTATATATGTGTACAATAGTTCCTCATGGAAAGAAATGAAGGACTAGCTATCCTCATCTACACTTTACCAATTTTAAACAACGTAAATATGTAATGAAAGCAAACGGTGAAGCAGAATTATACAAATCATTAACATGCACATTTAATCAAGAAAGACTTCACTTACTTTAATCCACTTCTGAAGTCAAGATGCATAATGTTAAAGCTAAAGCTTGTATATCCATATACCACTTTTTTATGATTGTCCTATCAAACTCTAGGTTGTAAACCTCCCCCACCCCCTCCAATAAATAGCCATAAACACTTATCTCAAATTAATTACTGATAGCAATAAAATTGTATGAGACTCATATTCCATGAACCTATTTATTTAATTTTTTTTTCACTATAGTGTTTTTTTTTTTTTTTAATTATCAGAATTAAATCTCTTGGCCTGTATGACCTTTTTGAACAGCCTTTCCATGTAAAAGTTTAAAGCTTTTTCATATTCTCATTTTAAAAAAGCTGTTTCTGGTTTATTGCATTTTTTAAACATTTTTTAAAGTCATTTAATTAACTTGATGCTTACTTTTCATTTGTCAGTTGCTTACTTTCCACTCTCACAGTGCATGACCATTCTTAAACCATTGTTGCCTTTTCTTTTTGCCAATGTCTGTTCCTCTCCCATCTCTTCCCTTAGAATTTGATCTTTATCTCCCTTCAAATCTGCCAAAATACATACACTAACTCTAATGCCTTTCTGCCTAGGCTACAAACCATTATATAGTACTGTAATATGATAAAGCAAGCAGACAATTATCCTAGCCACATTTTATTGTATGCAACATGATCTTTAACACTACCTCAAGCTTCTCGTTACTGTCTTGAGCTCAACTTTAAAAACGTGCTCCTCATATTCTCAGAGCAATCTCCCAACCCCCCTTACGGACAGATTAAAATCGTTTAACTCTGTGTCTTCCCCAATACCTGAACTTGCGAGGAACTGTAACCTTTAATGTAAAAGGTCAGAGCAAACGTACTGCATGAGGACAAGAATGAAGGGAAATATTAAAGGGAACAGTATGGGACCCATTGCAAGTTAGGAAGAGAAGGGACAGAAAGAAGAGGATGCAGACAAGACCAAGAGAGAGGGAGGGGGTATGGAGAAGGAAGGAAGATGGGAGAAAGGGGGAGAGAGAGAGAGAGAGAGAGAGAGAGAGAGAGAGAGAGAAGAGAGAGAGAGAGAGAGAGAGAGAGAGAGAGAGAGAGAGAGAGAGAGAGAGAGAGAGAGAGAGAGAGAGAGGGGGGAGGGGGGAGAGAGAGTGAGAGAGAGAGAGAGAGAGAGAGAGAGAGAGAGAGAGAGAGGAGAGAGAGAGAGAGAGAGAGAGAGAGAGAGAGAGAGAGAGAGAGAGAGAGAGAGGGAGGGAGGGAGGGAGGGAGGGAGGGAGGGAGGGAGGGAGGGAGAGAGAGAGAGAGAGAGAAGAATAAGAAGAGGAGGAGAGAGAGAGAGAGAGAGAGAGAGAGAGAGAGAGAGAGAGAGAGAAGAGAGAGAGAGAGAGAGAGAGAAGAAGAGAGAGAGAGAGAGACGAGAGGGAGGGAGGGAGGAGGGGAGGGAGGGAAGAGAGAGAGAGAGAGAGAGAGAATAAGAGAGAGAGAGAGAGGAGAAGAGAGAAGAGAGAGAAGAGAGAGAGAGAGAGAGTTGGCAATCTACCTGTTGAAAAAAGCTATCACCTCATTTTTTTAAACCTGGTTATTTGATCTGATTAACATTTAAATTGCATTACTGCTACAGAACTTTTGGGCGCTCGACCATCACCGTGTGTTATGATACAGGGATAGCACACTCACATAAGCTTTATACATACATACATACATATATACATGTATACATAATACAACACACACACACACACCACACACACACACACACAACACACACACACACACACACACACACACACACATATATATATATATGTATATATATATATATATATATATAGTATATTTATATATATATATAATATATATATATGTGTGTGTGTGTGTGTGTGTGTGTGTGTGGTGGTGTTTGTTTATATATGTATATGCATTTTAAAAGGGGAATGTGAATAACATTCTTAAAAGAGCAAGCGCACATGTACAAATACACACATGCACAAACACACATACAAAGATACACACACACGCTCACACGCACTGACACAAGAATATTACCATATACTGTAAATCATTTCATATAACCGAAAATAGAGTAAAAAAGAGACAAAAAATCCACTTTCTCTCTTAAATCTTAGTCACAAGAAAGTAAAAAAACAACAACAAACCATCCCTTCCTCGTTGGTATTATGACTCGAAAAAAGTCGACAGATTTATAACCCTTTACCCAGATGGATCTCATACTGCGGTTGACTAATGGAGCAGTAGATNTGTTTGTTTGTTTGTTTGTAAGAGGGAGAGAGAGAGTGTACATTTTAATCTTCTTTAACTCTTGTTAGCAATATCTAATGGAATTCACTCATACAAACCACTAAAGCAATTTTGATCACTGTCACTCAAATGGTACATCCCCTATTAATAACTCTTCCAGTGCGCCAGTATCATGAGTACCTAAAACCAATAAATCTATTTCTTATTATTTACTCAGACACAAACATTTATATATTCCTATTGTTTTCATTACTTTCTTACATTCATATTCCCTCTAGAATGTATGTATAAAATAAAAAGAAACTGCCAGCACCACACAGCAAATTCTGATATTCTATTTACAAATTAACATTTAAAAATAAGAAAAAAAGAGTAAAGAAATATATGATGAAGAATAACTACAGAGGATCCTCATCATTATTTGTTAATAGGGCCTAAAAAATGGGACAAAAAAGAAACAAAATATATTGATACTACATTACAAACATGTAGCATGGTTGACTAGAGGCATGTATCCGAATAGGCTATATACAAAAGCAAACTTCAGGAGAGTAAACACAATTATAAAACTCCCCACTGAAGACAACAAAGCATCAAGCTGTGATAAATAGATCTTTATGGATGTGGATGAGAGGATCATCATTGTATTCATCCACTTCCTCCAACTTGATAGTGACTTCCAAAAGTAGAATTAATAGTGCTGAAAGTGGATTGGCGGGAATCATTCATTTTCTATAGAATGCCCTTTAAATCATCCATTTTCTATAGAATGCCCTTTAAATAATGGACTGAGTAGTTGTTCTTCCTCCTTAGTCTCATGAGGCTAAGAAAAAATTTACAATTCTCAATTTATTCTATAAAAGACATCATGTAGAAAATGAAGTGACTGTTTCCCTCCATTCATCTCTGGCACACACAATTCTTACTTCACTTGGCACTGACTTAAGTCTGAATTGGAAGAAATGTATGGCAATAAAGTTGACGATTCCCTCCCATTCCCTTCAGCATAAGCCTAACCACATGCACCTGTCACTATGTTGTTGACAATTGGGAGTATGAGCATGGCTATTTACTTTCCAGGAGTTTATTCTTGCTATGTATTATTGGTCTCAAATAGTACTACAGATTCTACTGAGCACCAAATGTTCTTGCTGCTTGCCACAAAATTCTGGCCAAGAATCAAATAGTAATTAAAAGGGTAATGAATTACAGGGAACCCCCTGTATATGATCAGTTAGAGCTTGGTCAGTTTACAACTCTGAAGTTTCCTTTATCATGATATTACACATAGTAAGAAGTACAGGAGAATATCAAAATATATATTGTAGTCCAAGTTCAGATAAATGTTAAGTATTTGTCACAAGTTTCAATCAGTTACAATGTAGTTTCTGTATTGGAGGCTGTTGTCATGCTGGAAGCAACAACATCTGTGGAGGAGTCTCTGCGTATGGTGTTTTCCCTTGGAACTCGGGGGTGAGGAGGAGATCTGTGAATTGGAGGTGTGAAAACATCCTGGTGTGGTGATCGAGCATTGAACGGGACTTTGTAGGTGACAGGAGAGGAAGGTGTGTAGCAGGGATTTGGTTTGCTGCCTGAACTACAGTGGTTACTCAGGATTGGAGAGGGAGTATGGCCCATATACTGAGAGGATGTTCTTTTCGACATGTATACAAAACTGCCTGAATTGTTGGCTTGTGTCATTGGACCTGAAGACTGTGTTGTTGAACTGGATACATTTGTTGTTGTATTTAAACTAGAACTATGATAAGGTGATATAGCTGCCTCAAAATCTTTCAATCCTTGCTGTTTTAACAAATGTGGGGTATTATTCCCGTTATCATTTTGCTTTGAGGCTTTATGAATGTCACTACTCTGCACAGTCATTGGTTTCCCATGCTGTGATCTCGAAGGAACCAAAGAGAGTCGACCTGGGGAGTCTTGAGGAGAGACATTGCTTGTCTCACTTTCATAACTCAAGGAAGCACTGATTAGGGATGATGGGGTGGAGGGAGTCCCTGAGTCATGGCCTTCTGCAGCCCAGTCCCAAGCACTTCTTGAGTGTGTCCTGAAGGTCGGGCTTTTCAATACACTGTCTGGAGAAGAGGGATGAACACTTCTTGGTGAGTTCTCTTCTTCAGATGGAGAGTTGACTTGGTTGACTGGCTGACTTCTGGATCTTGAGTGTTGCATCAGGCTCATTGCCTTGCTTTTCCCTACTGTGTGTTCAAGTGTTGATAACTTTTCTTGAGACACATTTTTGGATGACTGACAGTATATACAGGTTGACTGTACCTTCCCTGTTTCCCCTATATATGAAGGAAACATCTGAGTCCCTACATCCACCACACTGACCTTGAACCCAGTAAGCCTGTTCTTTTTATGGTCCTCCCTATCACTACCCTCCTCTAGCAAGATGTTGCCATTTCCATTACCATTGATTTCCTGTAAGTCCTCCAAGTGAGTGTTATCACCTAGGATGCTCTCACCCGTGTCAGTTTTGAGCGAGCCGCAGGTGCAGGATGAGCAGTGGCGCCTGGCCCTTTCACGCTGCCGCTCTTCTAACACAGCAGCCATAATGGCAGCTGAAACAGAGTCCACCTCTTGCTCTTTCTCATTCTCCTCTGGAACAGTTAGTATTACCTTTAGTGATCTTTATTAATGAAGGTAAATTAAGACTTACATTCTGAATACACAAGAAACTCTTCACTCAAAACAAAAAGAAAAAATTTTGACACTGCATGAGAAGCACTATGAAAGCACATATAAAATAACAGAAATCAAAGCCACTAAAATTCTAAATATTTCTAAAAGAATATAAATCAACATACAAAAACACAAAAAATGGCAGGTATACATATTAACACATCCAAAATGCCACAAAAATTTACCCTTAATCCACAATTATTTTATGACGTACTTTTTTTTTTTTTAATGCTTCATATTACAAAGAAAAAATTACCTGCATATTTATTAACTGAGTAGACCATTGCTGTTGGGGGGAAGGTAGGAATAGGAACTTTAATGACCTTCATTTCTGGCTTGGGGGCATCTCTGGGCTCCTTGGCCAGGCGAGACTTTGCCTTCTTTTGCAGGTCTGATGGAAGCTATAAAAAAAAGAGAGAAAAAAAGATTTTTTCCTAATGGGCTTTATGTGAACATAACAAATGAGAAATCAACAAATGCAAGTCAATTCCATTCATGATAAGACCCCTTTTTCAAATAGTTGTGAATCAATAAAGTTAAAATTATTCACTTCATTCCTAAATATACCTGGCAAATCCTGGGTAAATATCCAATAACATCTTTTACCTTAAGTAACTACATTTAATTCACAATCTATATCTATGTCATTTAACTATCTATATTAACCCCTATGCTCCAGATGATGTTACGGTTCCGTCATGGAAAAATCTGGATCGAGGGCTGGGTGACGTGAACATCCCGTCATTGGGTAAAATGGCCGCGGGCCACATGACATTAACTTGCCGTTATGAGTGCACGAAACCTCTTGAAGTATGACTTGACTCATTTAGCACTTACAATGGGGCTTTAGCATTATTCCCATCGATAAACGAATGTGGAATGTAAAATGCATAAGCCGTGACTGGAAGAAGGCCGGCTCCAGGGAGGACGCTATTTCCTCCCTGCACAGGTTATATTTGGAAAAATTGATAATTACAAAAAAATATGATACATGACACAAATAGCCAAATGTTCCAGATTTCTTTATTCTTGCACTAAGTTATTTTCTACATCGAGAGTCCATGCTGTAAGCTATTTCCATCTGGATAAAGCAAATCAAAAGATTCTTGTCACGGCTTATGGGTGCTCGCAAGTGCCCGGCCTACGCGCCATACACCCAGGATGTTGGCTACTTACATAACCCAAGTTTATATTTTGGCACCATGATTTCCATGACGCAACCGGATCCAATGGGTTAGAAGTATGATTTTCATTCATATAGCTCAACATAAAGATCAAACTTTCTTTGCTATTCATAAAACTCTTATGACTCTTTTTAAAGTATTGTATCTAAAAAATACAAATACTATGAATTAAAAGATACAATTGTTTACTGAAAACAGCAAATTTCTTTTCAAGATTTACCATAAATATATTTAGGCAACATTTCAAAAATGATCAATTCAATGAATACTACATAACCACAGCAAACATGTACTAACAGAATCCAGCTTGTGAGCTGCATATTTGGATGGATTACACTGTAGAAGTTGAATGGCTAAATTCAAGTCATTCTTGTATCTATCCTGTAAAGGGACAAAAGATACACCATAAGTAATTATTTTTCTCATTGTTCTTTGTTTTTCACCAGATTGTTTTGTCTTTAGATCAAATATCAATGTTTTAAAATCTAAAAAATAGTGTTGTAGAATATTCACTTACATTTTCTTGTTTTAATCTATTGATTGCTTGAGCAGCTGTTGTTAGAGCAGTGGTGAGGCTAGCTGTGTCCGCAGCCAAACTAGACTTCTCACTCTCTGTGCGGTCAACTAGACGCAATAGTTTGTCCTCTAGGCCCTGATTAACCTTTTGTAGTCTCTTGTGGGCTTCAAGAAGTCTGCAAATAGCCAATGGCAATTCTACATATATGAATCACTTAAGAAAATCAAATCATTCATCAAAATAAAAAGAATGACTGAAAGTGAAAATTATAAGAATAGGTATGAGATTGCAACCTTGGGTGCTCTTAACCCTTTAACCCTTCATCCTCATGGAAACCTACTCTAACAAATTTCCTATTCCCATAATAGTATACATACGATCAAATCTTTCCATGACATACTCTGTGCTTGCTGTAACAGTATTTTGACTGGACAATGTTATTTTAAATTGTCTCACTTCTTTTATCTATGGTTTCATTCACAATTGAAAACTTATCCAGTATAACAACTAAAGCATAGTACTTGGGCCTACTTTGGAAGGATTCAAGCTGAAAACAGGGAAACACACAAGCATATTTGTAAATTTTCCTGTTGTCTCCTCCATTGTCTAATTCGAATAGGTGTGTGAATGTACTGAAACTCAAATTTGAATATTTTCTCGGCACAAGATGACCAGATGGTGACTCATCCATCAAGTTATACCAGGGAAAGAAAAGAAAAAAAATTAAATGGTATTTCTCAAATTCATATACAGTATTTGTAATGTGTTACACCACTCTTTTCTTTCTCAAAAAACTACCTTTCCTGATATTTGACAGAATAGGAAAAT
>NW_020869766.1:296931-306931 GCF_003789085.1 Penaeus vannamei | reverse complement strand
AAAAGTTGGTACTAATGGCTTCCAATTTCTCTATTGATGATGAACATATATACCAGCGGTGGTCTAAAGCTACCAATGCCCTTGTTGATGTAAAAAAAAAAAAGCCCCGTATGGTAAGGGAATACAACAGTACCATAAGGGGTGTAGATGTTCATGACCAAACAGTCGGCTATTACAGAAGCCCAAATCGCACTAAGAAGTGGACTGTTAGGGTAGTATTGCATTTATTTGATGTTGTAACTGCTGGAATGCAGAAAGGGTATAGAATCAAAATCCAAACAATATCTAGACTTCAAACTGATCTTGGCAGACCTGTTAATGTCAGGTGATTTCCCTGACCATGCCACTGACAGTCAGAGTATTTCTGATGCAAGTCTCTTTTCAGTAGAGTTTACTGATTCAGAGACTGAGCCTCCTCCAAAGGCAGCTAAACAGGGCTTGACTCCTCTGCCCAACAGGGCTGAAAGAAAGAAAGGAGCATCTCATCTCCCAGTAATCATTGATGATAAGAACTCTTTCCGCAGATGTCGCAGAGAGGATGTAAGAACAGAACAAGAACATTTTGCTCTCAGTGTAAGGTATTTCTCTGCAACTATGCAAAGAGAAACCGCTTCTTTGAGTTTCATGTATATAATATATTTGCTTTCTGTTTTTTTTTCAGTATGGTGCATGTTCTTCAAAACAATTATTTTGCATAGGATTATTCTATAGAAGTGATATTTTATTTTTCTTTAGTCTTGTACCAGAGAATCTCATGAAAGATTTATTTCCATAAAGAGATGCAGCAATATATTCTAGTCTTGAAGTAAAGAGTAGGCTTACTATTTTTACTGATAATGCAATGAATCTATTTTTTAACATTTTCAGGGGATTTTTTTTTCAAGTTATTTAAGTATTTTTCTACTATTTTATAGAAGAATTTTCTTGTTTGCCTTAATGAAGAATTGCAGGTATACACCAATTGAGAATTTATTATTTTCTGTAAATTTTACAGAGAGAAAATGTATTTATTTTTATAAAGTATATATGCATTCTTCTGCCATTTACAGAAGGATTGTTCTTTAATTGCTGTAAGTATACATTGCAGGTACGCAGTCATTGAAAATAAAATGTTTTAAATAAATATATTTATTTATCCTTTAAAGAAAATGTTACAAGTAAAGATGTAAATAAGCATAAATGGCAGGTTTTCAACTCTTAGAATCCCAGGTGTCATCACAGTAGCAGGTGCCACCTGGGCACCCTATGGCACGAAATGAATTATTGGGTATCTGGATGAATTACATGATGGATAAAGATCATAGGATATCGTTTTGGTGTTATTCCCTCCAGCAGGGATATATGTGTGTTTGTGTGCTAATCTCTCTCTCTCTCTCTCTATCTATCTATCTATCTATCTATCTATCTATATATATATATGTGTGTGTGTGTTTGTGTGTGTGTATATATATATATATATATATATATATATATATATATATATATATATATATATATATATATATATTATATATAGTATATCTTTAATGTTTATGTAGATAATATATAATTTATATATGACCATTTGCCCATGTATGGATATATTTAGTTATTTCAATTATTCTATAATGTATATATAATATATATATAATAGATATACTCTAATATATAAATTATATACTTTAAAACAAGTAGAAGAATTTTACTTAATTGAAAAATTCACTTTTATTTCAAGAGACTGATGTAAAAACCCTTGTTTATATCCTCCCAATTGCTATGGAATAATAATAAATAAATCTTTATTTCCAGCAAACAAATTTGCTGAGACACATAAATCGCTAAGGACTCAACTCTGCCTATATCGAGGTATTTAACAATTAATAAAAAAGAGTTATTTTCAGAAAGTACCTTCATCGTTAGCCCTTCATTAAAAATCAAATGGCAAATATATCTGCAAAACTAATATAATACCAAAAATCATCTCACAACCAGGTAACTGGTCATTGATCAGTAAATCAGAATTGCGACACAGATTTCGCAAGAATATTTTTAGAACAAAACCAAAAATTCCTAGTAAATTATCTCACCCAAACACAAAATTCAACGCAATAATTAACATGAATATGCTGAATATATTTTTAAACTTAAAGAATAAATTTGACCATAGGTTGAATTTATTGTGTAAATTATTATAAATTTATTGTATTAATATCTGTATATTAGTTTATCTATGTATGGATTACGTATTCATCATCAATATATTTAATTGTACCTAGGATTGTTTAATATGATAGCATCTATGTTTAATATTATTTATATTATTTTTTTGTTATATTAATATAATTTGGATGACTTGTCTTATTTGTTATCAGATAACAATATACAAAATTGAGTTAATAGAAAATATTTTAATGAAACGAATTGAGTATAAAATAGCATAAAACATTTTCAGATGTCTATACCCATGAATAGTTTCCTAAACTATGACAATTTCAAATACCATTCAGATAATGATAAAAATCATAATATATTGTAAAATAATGTATTGAAGTGAGCAAAAAACATAATGGTACCTACCCTTATATTTTTCTAACAATAATATATACATATCATATAGCATATATATATATATAATAGATTATATATATACTACTATATTGATATATTATTTAAATATAATATACATATAACATATAATATAATACAAAACTTAAATTAATTATAATATTTATATATCTATTAAATAATGATTATATTAAATTAATATAATAATACAATAAGATATAGAATAGATTATAGAGATATAATATAGTAAATTACATAAAACACATCACACCACACACACACCACACACACACACACACAACACTCCACACAAACACAACATATCTAATTAAGTATATATAATATAATATATATATACGATATATATATTATAAGGTATATACAATAGATAAGGAGTAAGAGATATAAATAATAATTAGCTAATATATATATAATATAGCATATTACAGATATATTTGTAAGGTATGTGTATGTGATATATATAGTGTGTGTATGTTATGATTATGAATTTGATGAGATTACAGTGTGTGTATAAGTTATTAGTACGTTATATATATATATAGTTATGTGTATATTTGTGTGTGGTTGGTGGTGTGTGGTGGTGTGTGTGGTTATTGTGTGGTGTGGTCGTGTGTAGGGGTATGGGTGCGGGGGTTAGAGGGGGGGGGGAGAGTGGAGCAGAAGATACATATACATAATTTATATATAGTATAATAGAAAAAAGTAATGGAATATAATACAATCTTACATTATATGATCAATATTCTACAAATGCTTTTATAAATTATCTTCCTTCAAAAAAATAATTAATGGCGTACCTCGTCACTACTACACAGCTATCAACGGTAAAGAATTATAATCCAATCATCACATGTAGTATTAAACGGAAAATTTTATACGAAATGCTTCTAGAATCAGAACGAATGTGCATAGCTTATCGTTTCCGTTCCTTGCTAGAAGAAAAACTAGACATATAATTTTATTTAGCCTACAGCATTGTTATTTGTTGTCCAGTGAAACAGAGCTAGGAGAAAGAGTAGTAACAGGAAAAGGAGATAAAGGGTTTTGTAGTTCGCGTCGGAGGAAAAGTTTACTCGGTTCTCGGACGCGGGCCGGAAAGAGAGCCTTTCAATTAGTTAAGTTTGAGAATGGTTGGTATTCTTCTAACGCCTTTTTCCCAACATCCCTTTTTCAACACTTGTGCAAAATTTCGTTAAAGTACATGAAGAATACTTTCTTTTACGTGTATTTCATTTTTTGCATTTGACAGAAAAGATTCCAAAGAGACGTTTCCAGTAAAATTGTTTCCTTTTCCATAATCATTAATCATCTAATCAGATACCAAACTTATGAGTCGCACACTATGTCACTGCATCGCTATTTAAATTCTGCAGAAAACGAATATGCCTGTTTTATTTCCTAGCAATTTTGTAGGTCCGCACCCAAACCTCAGTGGGCATTAGCCATTTAACAGAATTGTTAACAAGGACCTTGTTATCCACTGGAAATAGCACTTTTCAGAGTCGTCCATCCATATCAATGTCCTCCTCAGTCGAAAGATTTCAAATTTCAACAGTCGAGATAAAGTCACTGCCTGGGCTGAATCAAGGTGACAAGTTCGCATAGTTTCGTAATGTGGTAGCCGGTCGCCCTGCTCACAATAGATGGAGCGAGCTTCTCAATACCCTCGTATTTTTCTCTTTTTCAGATCTAGAATTGCGGGAGAGGTGAAAGAGAGAGACGGGTCCCCGTGCAGATTACTTTTTCATTCTTTTCCATTTTAATACATTGTCTATCCATTTCGGTCTCTCTCCGCATTTGTTTATCCGTATATCATTCCGTATATTTATCTACACACACACACACACACACACACACACACACACACACACACACACACACACACACACACACACACACACACACACACACACACACACACACCTTACAAAGCGTGTCTGCGAGGCGGAGGAGAGGGCGACGCGCACTTTTCGCACTCGACCTTCTATGGCAGCACAATTTCCCCTTCGTGATAATACCTTTGTTATCTCGGTGCCCATTTTCTGTTGACCTCGCATTCCATTATTCTAATTATTGTCTTGTGTTATTTATCTACCATTTAAGCCATTGATGAATACATTTAATTAGTTGTCTGTATCTTTTGTTTTACTGTTGAGGCTTAATTTATTTTCACTGTAGTTTTAATCTATTTTGCGGTGTCAGTGACCTGAAACGTATTTAAAAGGGTTTGAGTGTTTATTTTTTGCCTCATAACATTTCCTAGTGTTTTTATCATTACTGAAGTTTTATTGTCATGTTTATCTGGATACTTCTGATGCTTTTGCTATTTTATCTCATTTCGTTTCGTATTTTTCGTATTCACTCGTATTTGATTCCAAAGCCGCTCCAGGATTTAAAAAAAAAAAAATAAATAAATAAATAGTCCGGGCTCCTCATCCATCTGGCCATAAATTAGGTTTGAACCATACAATACATAAATATACAAACATTTATAATACATATATATACATATTCATTCCTAGTTATAGATTCAGCCATTCATTAATATATGCGTGAATTTTGTATTTGAAGTGGATATTACCTTTTTGTGATTTGGAAATAAAACATTGAAAGTTTGGTGGTGGTTCGGTCGCTCGAATCCTGTGCTCGACTAAATCACCAGCTTAGAAGAACCCTTGGTTGGTGAGAAAGGACTTCGACTTTATTTTGGTTACTGTTGTTATTTGCTGGCATTGTATTTTATGAATGTGTAGCAGCTAACGATATTCATAATGAGAGTGTACATGTATTTTGGTGTTATGGTCTACAAATCATTTCTTTATTATTGTTAAACTGGACAAGATCCGGCCGTGAGGGGCGTCCTTCCTTTGTGCTCTCATTTACCGCTATACATGATCAATCATATACTCCAGGAATTTGAAGCTGAACTCCAGACGTGCATTGTCTCCAGCAAATTTGTTCACAAGACTTTCATATCTATCTACTGGAAAGTATATTGATCCCTGCATACGAGTCTTCTGTAACTGTAATTTTATCAAACTTGCGGATAACTAAACAAGTACCTCGTAAAACATTTTGTATTTTACATATATTTGCTTTATTTTTTCAAATGTTTGACCCATGTTTACCTTTCTTGAATTGAAAAAAGGATTTCTGGTTGGTAGATGATATTTTGTCATTTGTATACGGAAGGGTACCATTATTTTTATGTAAACGTTTGCTTTGAGTAATTCTATTTGAAACTCATATTGCTCATATTTGCACTTTCATTTCACAAGAAGTAAGGGATGTGAAAATCAAGCATTCTCTCCCACTCTTTCTGTCATTCTCTTCGTATCCTTTCCTTCGTTGTTCCGTCTTCCGAATTAACCCAATCAAAATAAAAGATAGAATCAGGAATTGAGAAGAAACATAGCTCGAGAGAGAGAGAGAGAGAGAGAGAGAGAGAGAGAGAGAGAGAGAGAGAGAGAGAGAGAGAGAATCAACCAGACAGAACAGTGACTTTAATTACCAGAAGTCGCTCATGGCTCCGAGTGTTTGCCGTCGATTGGAATTCGATCCTGGAGCGAGCCGGAGAGTCACTCCTGGTTTTTGTTTCCACGACCAACCGCTTCCCTTTCAGAGCAGGAAATCAACCAACACCGCCAGAGCACAAGACAAGAGGAAACAGAACTGCTATTAACTGAACTGGATGTCCGCCTACTTAACGTTGCTATTTTGGTATCTTGATTTGGACGATGGTTGTTGTATCATGAGTTTTTTTTTTTATCACAAATTCAATAGTCATTATATTTTTTATTGTTATTATTGTCGTTACTGTCATCGTGTTATTCCCGTCATTATTGCTATTATTATCATTTTTTTTTTTTTACTATTATTATTATTAGTAGTAGTAATGGTAGTAGTAGTAGCAGTCATATAATAATATAATAATAATATTACTATTATTATTATTACTCTTGTATTAATTAATATATTAAATATATTTTTGTTATTGTTTTTTTATTAGTAGTAGTACCATCATTATTGTTATTATTACTATTTTCATCATTTGCATCATCATCCTTATTATTATTACAATTACCATTATTATCATCATTATCATCACAACAACAGCTAATGCTACTAGTATTACTGTTAATATCATTATAACCATTAATATCGCAATTCTTAATATGATTGTTATCATTACCATCATCATTATTATCATCATTATTCTTAATACCAATATTATGATTATATTCATTATTGCTTCTTATTGTTGTATTATCATTATTATTTTTATTATTATTATTATCATCACTTTTGTTGTTGTTGTTATTATTATTATTATTATTATTATTATTATTATTATTATTATTATTATTATTATCATTATTATCATCATTGTCATTATTAGTATTATTAGTATTATTACATAATCTTTTTGATTATCGTTGCTATCATTGTTGCTATTCTCATTTTTATTATTGTAGTTGTTATTGATATCATATTTATCATTAGTATCTTTATCATCATGATTATTTCTGTTATTATTTTTGACATTATTATCATTGTTACTGTTGTTATTGTCATAATTTTTATTATTTTCTTTATTATTATCATTATTGCCATTATTCTAAGCAGCAGCAGCAGTACAATCATTACTATATTTATCGTCATTATTATTACCATCTCTGTTATTACCATTATTGTTATAATTATTTATTATCATTATTATTATTATCATCATCATATTACTATCATTATTATTAGTATTATTATTGATATCATTATTATTATTGTTATTATTATTACTATGATAATGATGGTTATCCTCATTGTTATTATCATTAATATTATCATATTATTATTCTTAGTAGTTGTAGTAGTATTGTTATTAGAATCACTATATATTATTATCATCTTAACATTAATAATGATAATGATAGTACTATTAGTAATGATAATTATTACCATTTTATTATTATTATTATCATCGTCATCATTCTCATTATCATTATCAATGTTGTTTTTGTATTATTATTATTATCACCATCAGTGACCCCATATTATTAATTATTATTATTAATATTATTATTATCATTATAACTATCATTATTATTATCATTACTTCTACTACGGCTACGAGACCTACTACTATTATGATTTTTGTTATTACTAATATTACTTTTAATATTTCTAAAACATCTTTACTATTAATATTATTATAGATATCATTGTTGTTGTCATTATTTTTTGCTATTACCATTATCATCATTAGAATTACCATATCATCAAAATTATTGTTATTATAATTATTATTATTATCATTATTATTATTATCATTATCATTATCATTATTATATTATTATTATTATTATTATTATTATTATATTCATTATCATTATTTATTTATAGTTATTAGTAGTAGGAGTAGTAGTAAAAGTAATAATATTATTACTGTTATTATTACCATAATTATTGTTATTATTACCAGTAGCAGTAGTAGTAATATTCTCATTATTTTTGTTTTATGATTTTCATTGTTATCATCATCATTTTCATTATAATTTTCTTGAGATTGGGTTTGTTATTTTCATTTTTATCAGCATTGTTATCATTATCACTATTGTTATTATCACGATTGTTTATTAGATGGTTAGCAGGATAACAAAAATATATGAATAGATATTTATGGATTTTTTTTTTTCCAGAAGTGTGTTTTAGCCTAGCTTAAATGTCATTAAATTTTCCTGGCGATTTGGATCATAATCCGGATCCAGGATTTTTTTTTAACAGATGATTAGCATACCGAGATAGGGAAACACGGATGTCACCAGCGTACTTGAGAAAGATGTGATTTTAATGTAATTAATTCAATCGTGAATATTTTTATTGCATTTTTTATGATTATCGTAATTGTTATTATTTATTGTTGTTACTGTTATCATTATCATTCAAATTATTATTACTATCATTATTATTATCCTTATCATTCTAATGATAAAAATAATTAGTTTGCTGTTCATGTATTTTATTATTATTATTATTATTATTACATTTTTATTATTATTATTATTATTATATTATTATTATTATTACATTTGTTATTAATATTATTATTATGACATTATTATTATATTATATTATATTATTATTATTATATTATTTTATTTTATTATTATTATTATTATATCATCATCATCATCATCCATCATCATCATCATCATCATCATCATCATCATCATCATCATTATTACTATTATTGTTTTGTTGTCGTTGTTGTCATCATCATCATTATCATTTATTATTATGATGATGAAGAGGATATGATTATTATCATAACTATTGTTTATCATAATTATCATGATTATTCATATTTTTCATTATTATTATCATCAGAATTATCATTTAATTATCATTATCATTATTGCAATTATTATTACTATTACTATTATATTATTATTACAATATAATATGATTAATATTTTGATTATTATATTACATTATATTAATATTTGATAATTATTATTATCATTGTTACTATTATAACTATTACTATTATTATCATTATTATTATTAATATTAAAATTAAATTTTTAATATTATTATTATTATAATTATCATCATTATTATTATTATTTACATCATCATACTCATTATTGTCACAATTATTATAATACATTTACTTTTACTATCACTTTCATTATACAATGAAAATCGTTATTATCATCATTATCAGCATAATCAATACTAATATCATTTTCATTATAATTATCACTATCATATCATTATTATCATAATTGGTATCATTATTATCATAATTATGATTAATGTTTTTATCGTTTACATTATTAGTAGTTTTTGTCATAATTATTACCTCCATCAAGGTTATGTCGCATTAGTTAGTTTGTTCATATGTTCGTTGGTTAGCAGGAGAGCTCAAAAACTTATGAATGTTTTTTTTTACCAAAGGTATGTCTTAACCTCAATTAGATGCCATTAAACTTTGTTGATCCCGATCATGATCCGGATCCAGGACTTCTTCATTTGATTACATCAATTACCTCTATTGCCTCCGTAATAGGGCTAAATATTATCATTATCATTACCTTTATTACCTCCGCCAAGAAGATTATGTTTACGGACGTCGCCAATGTACTTGAGAAAGTGGTGATCTTAATGTAATTCTTTAAGTGTAAGTGCCTCTATTGCCTTGGCGGAGGTATTCGGTCTGGTTGCTATTGCTACTGCCATAATCATTATGATATATCATCCTCATCGCTATTGTCATTTCTGATATCGATACCATTAACATTATTATTTTTATATTTAGGAATATCATTATGACTATAAACATTTACCTTTATAGTTCATGATTTATTTTCACGTGTCATGCTTTTTTTAGCAGCATCAAAGGAGAACATAAGCGAGAATTTATACACTTCTCATT
>NW_020869766.1:286931-289431 GCF_003789085.1 Penaeus vannamei | reverse complement strand
ATCGCTCTATATTTATGACATCCGACAGAAAGCGAGGGATGACTTGCAAGTGTCAGTCATATTTGTTCTATCATCATTTTTTACTTTATCTGTACGCTTTGATCCCAATATCATGATTTGGAAATTCAAATGTATTCGTTTATCACTCTATTGATTACTTACATGATTACTTATTTTCTTATCCACTAAAGAAGACAGGCGCTTTTTTCTACCACTGGTTCCCACCCTCGCAATCCTTAACCAACATGCTTCCCTACCACAGAACGGGAAAAAAGCAACACACACTTTGCAATCAGACGCTGCTCTCCCAATGCATGACCATTTTCGTGCTAAAACCCCCAGTGGCTGATAACATGTAACCACTGACCTTCGACCATGAGCAGGAAGGCCGCTCACGTTCGCCTGGCTCCCTTCCGCAGAAATCGCCTTCCTTCTTATGCCATATCCTGTCCCGAGAATCCATTACAGGCCATATCCTATGATCGTAATATCCAGTTTAGTTCGGTGTGCCAAAGGGGCTGATTCATACGGAGATTCCCAGCATAGCAAGGGAATGGAATCGCCATCAGAATTATTAATTATCATTATTAGAATTATAGTTACCTATATTTGATTATCATAACTACTACTATTAGTAAATATATCTTTGTTGTTGTTGTTATTATTGTTATAATTTATATTTCCATCATCATCAATCATTATCATTATTGTTATAAATAATCATGGTAATTTGTGCTGCCGATCCCTCATTCATCATTGTTGTTCCTATTACCAACCGCATTTTAATAATAAATATTGTTTTCATTACCATAATCACTTTTATCATCACGTTCATCATCATAGTTCGGACATTCCTTCCACACCATTAAGTCATCTGTCCCTTCTTTCCCTCCCTTGTACGTGGCCGAGATAGATATGCACGAAAAAGGGTAGAGGCTAAAATGGCTGAAATTTACGACATAGTTGGCTAAGAATTTTCGTTGGTAAAGAAGGGAATAGATGTCTTGCCAAATTTCTTTTAAGAGATATGATAAAGCACGTGGGAAAGAGTTTTAAGGGAGTATAAAGAAAAAAAAGAAAGAAAAACATCCAAATAATTACGGATTTTCTTCATTGCTACAGATATTCTTGTATTTTCATCTATTAAAACTCCCTCTCTATGCATCAGTGTTCTTTCATATTTCCTTTTTCTCTTATTCTGAATCCTTTTTTCTCTCTCTTCCTTTTTGTCCCCTACCCTCCCCCTTACATTCTCTCTCTTTCTATCTATCTTCTTCCTTTCTTTTTCTCTCTCTCTCTCTAGCTTTTTTTAAGGTGACTTCAAAATCGTCTTTATTGTGATGTTCAAGTTTCAACAGTTTACGCGCACACACACACACACACACACACACACACACACACACACACACACACACACACACACACACACACACACACACACACACACACACACACACACAATTCAGTTACAACCCCCTCCCTCGACCTACCACATTCACCAATACGAGGCCGAAATCACACGCAAACCGCCATTACAAGGATTTAGTCTCTGAGCATTACTGTCGCTTCGCCCATTTCTCTGTTATTTACGCGCTCTCATACACCCGTTATCCGAGCCAGAGATGATCCATGAGTTAAATAATAGCTGTGTAAAAAGTGAACTATACTGATTCTTTACAGTCTGGGTGTTTTATATCTCGAAATGTAATTAGCTGTGATGGTGAATATATTTTTCTGTCAAAGAGCACACCAGTATTTAGTGTAAGGAATCCGATTGGAATAGATAAGAGATTGAAAAAATCAGTGAATTATTCCATAAAAATACTAAAAGATTCGTCCAGTATTCAACGTTTCTTGGAAACTGAGAATATATCATAATAACCGATTTTCCCAGTTTTAGAATGGGGTTCTCTTCCTGAACCCTGGAAACATTGGAGTAGGATAACAAATAAAATGTGATGATGATAACAATAATAAGGATGATTATATTGAAAACAAACACAGTGATGATAATGAAGAAGACGTTGATGAAGATGATGATGTTGTGGACGATGATGACGATGAGGAATATTATGATGCGTGCTGCGTGTGCATTCGTTTGTTTGTGTGTGTGTAAGTTTCTGTAAGTGTATTTTTGTTTGTTTTGCAGACTTACAATATCACGAAATCTCAAAAGGATGTAAACTCCTTCTGCTTTCCCTTGTTCTTAACCCCAGTCGGGCTCACGCGAAAAGATGTCCAGCAAAACAAGTCCAGACAACGAAAAACGACCCTTCCTTCGTTCATAAACACGACGAACGGCCTCAGTTGCCACATCTCGCCTCCACTTGATGAACGCATGGGAAGATTCTTTTCTTTCCTTCCATCGCTCTACGGAAGATATTACGGTAAAAGGGTATGTTTTCTTGCACTCCCTTTGTTTGTTTTCCTAGGTGAAAACATAAGGATAGAGGGAAGACAGAGAAGTAACATTTGTTTATGATGTTATTAAAAAAAAAAA
>NW_020869766.1:271931-281931 GCF_003789085.1 Penaeus vannamei | reverse complement strand
TTAAAGAAACACACACATCACCTACATGATAAAACCGACCTGTGAACTGCTTGTTTTCCTGCGCGAGCGAGGCCACGACCTGACATCGATGTGGCCACAAAGAGCAAGAGGATAACTTCCTCCAAACCGCAAGAAGATATGACTTCATATCGTCCTCCGGAGAACGGAAGAAAACATCGTAAAGAGTGGAAGGGGAATAGGAGTTGGGGTTCTGTAACGAATGGAATAAACATTGTTTAAAGCCGAATGACAGAGAAGAGGGCGAGAAGGGGCGAGAAGGAGTAGAGAAGTAGAGACAGAGAGGGAGAGAAGCTAAGAGAGAGAGATAACTCGTGTATGTTTATTATTATTATTATTATTATTATATAATTTTATTCTATTTATTTACTTATTTATTTTTGAAGAGGATCTACAACTGCATTTAAAATGAATGAGAAATTGATTTTAGAAACTCTTCGTAATAGAATAATAAAACCCTGGTGTAACAGCCCACACTTGTCCCCCGCCCAGAATATACCCGGGGTTATCTTAGATTAGGCTGATTATGGCCGGGGTATAATCTAGGCCATGCCAGTATACATACCCGGCTACAAAACAGACTCGGCCAGGATATACCCCCTTCCCTTTTGCGCGTAATACGTTATATAATTAGGTGATGACATGAGTTGATGCTGATCACACAGGATCAAACAATTGCAGATATTCCTCGTGTACTGTGCAAATGAATTCAACAGGTGACCACATTAAGATGGAAAAAAAATTGTGGCTAATATCTTGATTGGTATTTAGTTGATGATTAAAACTGATTATTTGTGCATTTACTACTGGCCTCCAGTTTTATGTGGCCTGTGTTATACTCCTCCCCATCATCGTTATCATTATAATTATATATATATATATATATATATATATATATATAATATATATATATACACACACACACACACACACACACACACACACACACACACACACACACATATATATATATAATATATATATATATATATATATATATGATGTATGTATGTGGTGTGTGTGTGTGTGTGTGTGTGTGTGTATGTGTGTGTGTGTGTGTGTGTGTGTGTGTGTATATATATATATATATATATATATATATATATAATTATATATATATATATGTATGTATGTATGTATGTATGTATGCATATATACATACATAAATACACACACATGCATCATCGTTATCATTATCATTATTATCAAAACAATTCAAAATAGAAATAACATTGTTTATATATTGTACGTCTTTTCTTATAGTTATTTTTCAATGAATGAATGGTTTTATTAAAACCTTTAGTTAACTATAAGGTCAGACTTGTGAAGTCATCTTTCCGCCTTCGTTTCTGCTTTGACCTGATATATATATATATATATATATATATATATATATATATATATATATATATATATATATATATATATATATATAATGTGTGTATATACATACATACATACACACACACACACACACACACACACACACACACACACACACACACACACACATATTATATATATATATATATATATATATATATATATATATATATATATATACATAATATATTGTGTGTATGTGTGTACATCAGAGGTTCTCAACCTTTATTGGCTATTGGCGCACTAATGATATAGCCTGGACTTTGACGGCGCACTAACGATACAGAGAATGTAATGTATGTATAAGCTTGCTATATATTCCACTGACACAAAGGTGCACATAGGGATAGCCATAATATTACTACGAGTATGTGTGCACGCGTGCAATTAGTACAACGGTGAAGTAATACCGTGATAATATTATTAATAATTATAGGAATGATAATGGCATGATAATAACAGTAATAATATTGGTAATACCAAGAATAATCATAATACGTAATATTATTATTGTTGTTGTTTTATTATCATATATGTGATGCAAGGCACAAATTCAAGACATACCTGATATATATATATATGTATATATTACATATATATATATATGTACATATATATATTTTATATATATATAATAGATAGATATAGATAGATAGATATAATATATATATACGCACATGTGTAAGTGTACATACTACATGTACAATATATATATATATATAATATTATATTATATATTATATATATAATATATATTATATATAATATATATATACATTATATATATATATATAATATATATATATATATATATATATATATATATATATATATATATAAAGATAGACAGGTAGATAAACACACCAGGTGATGGCGATGAAATAGTGGCGTTCCAGCGCCTTCCACACGTGGCGTATTTCTGTAAGAAGATATGTTTGAGACCGGCACTGGTTTCACAAAAATACTGACGACGGCAGGAGAGAGAGGCGGAATGACGGCAATTTGTCAGGAGATGATGAGAGAGAGATAGAGAGAGATAGAGATGGAGAGAGGAGAGAGGAGAGAGAGAGAGAGAGAGAGAGAGAAAGATAGAGAGAGAGAGAGAAAGAGATAGATAGAGAGAGAGAGAGAGAGAAAGAGATAGATAGAGAGAGAGAGAATTACGAGTTGTGTCAGGCCCCGAGGGAGTCCCGTTCCGCCGTGATATATGGATAGCCATTCATCATGCACGTTACCCTGAGGACCTGAACCTTTGAACTTTGTCTGAGAAGTGTCATGTGATTTCTCCAAACACCCATGAAGAAGCGGCGAGGAACCCAGCGAACCCAAGTGTCAAAATGGAAGATTGTTGTCGAGAATGTTGTTGAGGAGAAGCGGGAATCCAGACTCCTCAGGAATCCCGTGAAAAACAACAATAACAACAACAACAAAGCAAGAAAAAAAAAACAGATAGCGTTGCCGGCGAGAGAGCAAATGTCATCTCTCTCTTCCACTGAATTCTTTTTCTTCTCCATTTTCCGCATTTGTGAATGCATACAAATAGAGCGAAGGATAGACATAGATACTGATAGATATATAGAAGGATAGATGGGAAAGGGTGTAAGTCTACTCATTTAGTATTAGGAAGGAATTTCGAGAATTCACAAAATACATGTATAAAGCTACAATAACAGAAAAAAACGTAAAGAAAGAAAGTGGGAAAGAGTGTAAAAGAGAGCAGCTTGAAGCAAGATCAGATCTCGTTAGCTGTAATGGTTTCGGATCCACCTGTGGATTAGATAATGCGATTACCTGCTGGAGACTATTTGATAAATGGACGTTGCATGTACAGAGGCGTGTGTGCGGGCAGATGCGGCTTTGGATGTTGTGAGTTTTTCAGCCCCCCCCCCCCCTAACAGACCATACCCATTACCTATCCCCCCCCTCCTCCTTTCTCCTATCCTTTCTATCCCTCTCCTCGTATTCGCACCCTTTTTGTCCCTCGTTTTCTTTACTCCTCTTTACTTCCTAGCTAGTTCTCCTTCTACTCCTCTCTGCTTATTCTATTTCTTATATTTATCTCTAACCTATCCTGCCTCCAGCCTATCCCTATCCTACCCTGTATCCCGCCACATTTCCCCTCGTACCCCTCTTATTCGCGCTCTCTTCTTGTTCCTTCGCTTTTTTCGCTAGGCTTATTCCTCCCTTTTCCATCCCTTTTGCCCACATGCCATACCTTTTACCTTTAACCCTATCCACTGCTGTCCCCATCCTATCCCTATCCTACTAAGCATCCTTCCGTAATCCACAGGGGAGTCGAGCGTAGGCGACTGATTTCTACACTTCTTTTTATTTGTTTTGCGCTGGACTATTTAACTTGCATTTTACGTTTTACACATCAAGGTACATATTTTGAATGAAACATGTGGCGCCTTCCACATCTGCTGGGAAAGTATCTCTTTTACACTTTTCTATCCTTGCATTTGAAGTTCAGCTATATTTATTTTGGTGATTTTATCTCTACTTTTTGATGATGTTAATCTATCTTTTACCTCGAGAGTAAGGTACTGATATTATATCACACCGTTTTGCTGAAAAATCACACTTGCTTTTTTCCAACCTATAAATACCCAATCACAATTTAATCTTATTTTCTCTGAGCGAATGTCAGATTTGCTAAACGCGATTTCCATGTATTCGATGCGATGACAGGATTGATTGATTGTATTAAGCAATGTATATGTGTATATAAACATATCGAGTTTTCGACAACAAAATAAACAATATTTTGGGCTTGGTATTTAAAGACACTTAAACCAGTCGGTATATCCATTTTCTTATTTAAATATTCAAACCCGTGCACGCATATATAAGTTCATTTACACAAAACCATTCAGACTCTCTCGCCCATATATGTGTCTGTATATATACTAATATGTGTGTCTGTCTATGTATGTGTGTGAGGGACTTTCCTTGATTAGAAGAGCTCTCCCTGACATCGGCGTCCGGTGCAGTGGCGAGCGGGGGCCTTCCGGGTAATGAGCCATCGCTGAGAACGACGACGCCCCGAGGATAGCCTACAGACGGAGGAGGCCTGTCTAGGTTGGGTCGCGAACCCTGGACGAGTGGGTGTAGATGACAGGATTCAAGTCTGGGTCACGGGTGAAAGGGTTAAAGGCCTGTCACATGGCCTGGCTCGAACAGCGGATCATTTTCCCGTGACTGGTCAGTCCACGACAGGCGGGGTATGACTGGCTGTTCCTGCTTATTGGAAGGAGTGACCTTTACGGGGCCTTGGTCTACCTCGGAATGTGTGTGCACTTGCATTTAAACACGCATTCTCTCATTCTCTCCTTTATCTCCTCACCTCTCCTCTGTCGCTCTCTTTTCGCTTTCTATCACTTTCGCTCTCTCTCTCACTTTCACTCACTCTTCCCTTCTCTCTCTCTCTTTGCCAGTCTATAACAGTCAAGTGACTGCAGAATTGCACAAAATTAACATTGTTCTTTACGTCTTGCTCATATAACACCACTTATAACTGCATATCTAAGTGCTTTAACCCCTAAACTACCTGGAGCTAATTTAATGCCACGTCGGTTCTCTGTCATGCCAGGTGGGAATAAATTGCCTTTAATATAAATTTTCGTAGATTATCATGAAATATTCCATTGAATTATAGCTAGAAAAATGTATCAATGTGTTTAACATGGGGTATATGTAACATATCCTAAAAAACATTTTTGTTCAGTTCCGTCGGGTTCCAACGTCGTCATGTTTTACTAGATTGAAAACATGCAATATCGTTCGTAGGTTATCCCCCCCCCCAACGTCTTGAGGCCTATCCATGTTCCTTGGAGGACAGCCTCGGCCACTCCTCCGCCACAAGCCCGGGCAAGACCTCTCTGCCATTGCTTTGCCATTTTACCGTTTTTTTAAGGATTAGGCGATACATCATATCTTATTAATGCATTCTCTGCTTTGTTTTAATGTGTGCTTCGTCTGTTTTGTGTTTTTATTTTGGTGAAGTAAATAAATAAAAATGAGTAAATGTTGAGTTCACGTATTTTTCCAATTCATAGATAATTGATTTTTTAATTACTAAATGCATATGCCGATGTATCAGAGGTAAAAGAAACAGTAAATAAAAAGAAAAAAAAAAAAACATCAAAATCACAAAGGAAGAAATTAAGACACTGGCACATGAAACAAATATTGTAGGAGATGGAATTGAACGATACGAGGACAAGAAATTTATTGTAAATATCCTGAAGGTTATAAATCCCGAATTTGCGGATATCAAAACTTACAGGAGGCTGGGATTATTCGAAAAGGGAAAGAAATGCCTTTTAAAAGTAATATCCATAAATAAGCAAATGGTTACTGATACAATAAAGCCAAAGTCATGGCAACCCAATATATTAGAATATATTAAAATCTCGATAAGAAAAAATATGACTAAAGATGACAGAGAAACCCTGCAGAAAAAATGGAAGAGATAAATACCAAAAATAAACAAAGGATTGAAGAGGGAAAAAAACTTGTATTTGGAGGGTGAGAGGCCTTCAAGCAAATACAATAATGGAACCAAAAAATAGAGACACAAACAATAGCCTTGCAGCCAAAAGAAATACCAAAATATTATATAGAATTAGTTTAAACAAATACAAATGTTTTATCTTCGAAGTTGCTAGAACTAGAGTCAATACTTGAAACGAATAAACCAGATGTGATCTCTATCACTGTATCCAAACTAGAACCCTCCATAGACGATGTAACATTAGGACGCAGAGACAATATTTGGAGAAAGGATAGGGGAAATGAAAATGGAGGGGGTGGGTAGTAATATCAACAAGGAAAGGAATTATTATAAAGGAGTTAGAAATTAAGCAAGACAAACGAGGTAAAGATAACCACAGTACATATGTTACCCTATACATTAGTGTGGTCACTGGAAAATAACCAAACACTAATTCAAGAGACATTAAAGAGCCTATAAGAAGTGCTACAACTATGGCAAGAAATTCTTGCCACAGGGGATTTTAATAGCAAAATCGACATGGAAAATTTCGAATCTAGAGCAGAACCACATTTGTGGAACGCTAAATCACTTGTAGTCATCAATGAGTGTTGCCTTTTCCAGAATGTAACAGATCATACTATGGTGAAAGGGCTAGATAGACCGTCTATGATTAATCTAATGTTCACAAAGCATAAAGATGGTATTAAGGGCATCGCGTACTGTCCTCCTTTAAGAAAAAGCGACCATGTACTAATTAACCTAAAATGCTGTCTGCTACAGGAAATACTCATCGTAAGTAAGGAAAGGAAGGAGAAGTACAATTACAAGAAAGATGATTATAATATAGAAGCCCTAAAGATTTCTTTGATGTCACACACTGGGAAACACTTCTTGTCGATGAGAACCTTGATGGTCATTACTTAAAATTTGTATAAAAAAGGAGTAAAAAAAATAAATAAAAATTCAAAACTTTAACTAGAAGTGGCAAAAATGGTTCACTGCCAAATGCAAGAAAATGAGAGAAAATAAGCAGCTCCTTTGGAGAAGATTCACTAAAAATAGAGATCAAATTACCGTCATCAGAGATAACTGCCTTGATTATACTAAGGAGGAAGAAATGTGTTAAATCCTAGATGAGAAATTTCAGTCTGTTTCTTCAGGACTCATACTTTATATGGCAAATACCCGTACAATACGTAAGAACATTGAAAATATCACCTTCAGAAAGAATGAAATAAAAGATATACTAATAGAATTAGACAAGACCAAAACAGGGACCAGACAAGATTTCTAACTGGGTTCTTTGGGAATATGCCAAAGAACTATGTACTCTTTTATTTTTAATATTCCAATATCCCGTGAGACAAGGTGAACTACCAAAAAATCGGCAACTCGCAAATGTTTCACCCTTATATAAGAGTGTCAACAAACCCCTCGAAAGTATAGACGAAATTCGTTTACTAATGTAGTATGGAAGCTGTTAGAAAGGATAATGAGGAAACAGTGGGTTGAAGTACTTGAAAAACACAAAATGATAGAAACATTTTAGTTTTAGAGAAGGAAGGTCATTTGTAGCAAATCTCCTCAGGTTTAATGGCAGAGTATCTGAAATATTACAAGAAAGAGACGGCTGGATGGATTGTGAACTTTAAAAAGGCCTTTGATAAGGTGTCTTATACAAGACTACTATGGAAATTAAAAGTATTTAAGTGGACTAAGAGGCAAACTCCTCGAATGGGTGAAAAACTTTCTTCATGAGAGCCAGCCGAGTGCCTCAAGGATCTATCTCGGCGCCGATACGTCAATGATTTAGCATCAAATATAAGCCTAGGCAGTTATCTGAACGATTGCAGACGACGCGAAAATACAAAAAGAATAATAAATGACGTCTCATGCCAATACCTCCGAAGTGACATCGAGAACTTTTTCACATGGAGTTGTACTTAGAAAATGGAATTCAACACCAATAAATGCCACGTAGTCAGGTTGGAAGAAAGTGGAAATCGTCCACTATTTCAATATGAACTAGGAGACGCAGGGGTGAAGTCCTTAGGGTAATAAATAGGAACTTAATCCCCATACGTATATATATATATATAATAAGTATACGCTTTGTAGTAAGGTTTATTAATAATAAAAACCGTCAAATATCTGGCAAAAAAGAAAAGAATGGTGGGGCCGTAACTGTATAGACTTAAAGTTCAATGATATTGTTTGCATTTCATTTTCATCTTATATATCACGTATCTAACTTACAAGAGCAAGCACTTCAAAAAGGTTCTAGACATGCACATAGTTTATCAAAAATAGTTATGTAGAGGAGTCATGGTACCTGGACAGACGGCATTTTAAGTACCGATACATTACAGGCTAGCAAGTTCTATCTACTTATCTGTGTGTATATGTGTGTGTGTATATATATATATATATATATATATATATATATATATATATATATAATATTATATAAATAGAAATATAATAAATATATATATATATATATGTGTGTGTGTGTGTGTGTGTGTGTGTGTGTGTGTGTGCGTGTGTCTGTGTGCGTGTGCGCGTGCGCGAGCGTGCTTGCGTGCGTGTGTGTATGAATGTATATATGTATATATACATATCTATATCTATCTTTATATATGAACACTCCTATACTCACATATATGTCACACACACACACACACACACACACACACACACACACACACACACACACACACACACACACACACACACACAACACACACACACCACTAACATATGATTTTCTAAGTGACGCAAGCCAACATCGAATTTCAACACTTAAATGGGGTTTGTTGTTTATCCTCAGCTCCAAATATTTTTACCTTTATCTCTAGACCCAAACACAACGTTCAATATTGCCCAGGCGAAACCAACGATCGTAAATTTCACTGAACTGAACAATACTGTTCCTGTGCTTCATCAACTATTTGGCCACTCTTTCCTGTGTCTCCCTCCAAAGACTTTTCACGTTCGTTTTATCTTCTCTGTGCAACACAGGCTATTTGTGTCCTTTTTTTTCCATTTGTTACTTATTGTTTCATTTTGCAATCTTCTGCAGAGAACTAATTCTTTAGTGCATAGTATGAATTAACTATGTACCTCGGCACATTTATCTTACAGGAGATTGGAAGCCATCTAAGAACCCATTAAGATAAAGGTAAAATTACTGGATATCTGTTTTTATAAAATACCGAGATAAGGCCAAACACACCATATGCAAAAGTAAAATATATAGGAAACAGTATGAAACTGGCTTAATAAATGGAAGAAAATATTGTGATCCTAACTCCTACAACGTATAACGACGATGGTATTAGACAATATGCATTAAACGAAGAACAGATTCGTGTTCAAAATAAAACTGTACACCAACCTACAAGTTGTAGGTGGTTAAGCTCAAGTAAATTGTAGTGCGTATAAACAAATAGGTAGGAAATGTAATGAAACTGGCTTAAACAACAAATCAAGTACATATTATAATGTCATAACCTGCATTTCATCCAACATATCAACAAGATACCACATTGAAAGTTAAAGGGAAGAGCACTTGCAGATAGCAAGTCCTCTTCTGCCAAAACTTTTAAGGTTCATAAGTTGATTGCCAGCCTTTCTATATCCACCTTCCGTCGTTCCCACGTTATCACTTTCCTTAGACAGATATCCGTCTAATCATATATCTGTATCTCTGTTTACAAATAATTATCCATCTATCTACCTATACATACATACGCACTCAACCGTCTGCGATCAAGTGTTCGCTAATGAAAATTACTTTTATCATGCATATAATAAACCAAACTTGACTTCTGTTAAACCTTAAGACCAGGAAGTTATTTTTTTGTTTAACATGCTTTATGGAATTCTAATTTTCAACCTGATTTCTGTTTTTTAGTTAATACTGTATATTAAAGAATAGAGATGAGGCTTTTGATGCAATACCTGTAATGTGTAATTAATCCTTGGTTATATGTTATAAACTCAGGTAAGGTTTGTAAAGGATCATTAGAATACTACAGCTTAATTCAGTTTAACCATATAAATAGTGCAATGCTGTCTATTCCATGATATTGATGTAAA
>NW_020869766.1:261931-264431 GCF_003789085.1 Penaeus vannamei | reverse complement strand
CAATACATTTCATAACAGACACAGCTCGGGCATTGTTCATAGCCATGACATTTCTGCTGCACAAATGATTCTTTAAAACCTTCCTAACTCCGTGTTCAAGTCTTATTCCTTTCTTCATCTCAGTTTTGTTAATGTCATCTGCTTCATGAAAACCCAGATATTTGCACCCATTATTTGTATCAATCTCTTGCTTCCTCTCACCCGATGCTTTTACTCTAAATCAACCTTCCCTTCTCCATGCCTGAAACCCCACACTTCTGCCAAACTCCATTCATATGTCGTTACTAAGAATACGTGGTGTATTCACTAGATTCCCATTGTTATGTTTTCAGTTCACATAGATCATATGACATAGGAAGTTCACATAGATCATATGACTTAGGAAGCTGATAGCAAACAAGAGAGGGGATACAGTATTTCAAAAAGGTCTTTTCAAGCCTATTTTCTCAAAGCTTTTACAATCTTCTTCATGTTATCATTTTAAAAAGATATTACATGCTTTAGAGTAATTTTAAGACATCAATGCATTTTAGAATAAAAAGTAAGGGACCATAATAAGTTAAGTAGCAGTATGCTCATGTCTAAATGTTGATAGATTGTTTCCTCAATTTTAATGTTTATACTAATTTTAGCCTATTTGTTAGCATTTCGCTCACTTTCCTCTCAGTCTGCTCAATCCCATCAGCTTCTTTACGTTTAATAACCTTAACGCGAATCCCTTTCCAAAGTCTAACGCCTCTGGCATTTGTATCTAAACATTATCTCTTTCTTTGCCTACTTAGATATAACCACTTTTGTTTTTTGTTGATATTGCTCTCTTTTGTTATTATTGTTTTATTGCTGTTGTTATTACGGTTACTTTTATTTTTATTATTATTATTATTATTATTATTATTATTATTATTATTATTATTATTATTGTTGTTGTTGTTGTTGTTGTTGTTGTTGTTGTTTGTAATTATTATTGTTTTATTATTGCTGTTGATATCATTATTATTAGTACTATCATTATTATTATTATTGATATTATTATAACTAGTACTATTATTATTATAACTAGTGGTATCATTATTATTATTAATAATAATATTATTATAACTAGTATTATTATTACCATGTATTTGTTTACAATTGTATTCATTTTCATTATTGATATTGTTATCATTATTATATTTTATTATCACCATAATTTATATTTCTATCATTATTATTATTATGATCGCAAGATATAATTATGGGTATGATAATCTTTATTACTTTATTATTATTATGATTGTAGTTATAATAATTTTGTTTAATATTTTTTTGTAATATAACATCATATTCATTTTAATCATTAAATGATAATGATAATGATGTCAATAGCAATAATGATTTTATTATTGTTGTCATTATCATTATCGTTATCATTATTATTACTACTACTACCATCATCATCATCATCATCACTATCTTTTATCATTATTATCGTTATCGTTATCCTTACTATAATCTTTATCATCTTTATCATTATCATTATTATAATCGTTATTATTTTTCATTGTTGATAATTTCTTTTGGCAATTATGCAGTTGCTACTTCTGCCACTTATCACTAGTACTGTTATTATCATTGTTATTAGTATTATCATAAATATTATATTATCATTATTATTATTGTTATTATTATTATTACTTTTATTATTATTTTAATTTTTTTTTTGGGGGGGGAGTAATTTTGTTTCTATTATCATTATTTTTATTATTATTATTGTTATTATTATTATTATTATTATTATTATTATTATTACTATTATTATCATCATCATCATCATCATCATAATATTATTAGATTACTAGGTTTATATCATATGATTATGTTACTACAATATGTATTATCATTATTTATTATCATTATTAGCATTAGCATTATTAACATTGCCATTATATTATAAATGGTATTGTTGTTATTATTACTTTCAGTATTATTATTGTTAGCATAATTATTGTTAAAACTATCCTTATATAAAATTATCATTTTCATTATTATTATTATTATTATTATTATTATCATTTTCATTATTAACGTTATTTATATAACCACCACTCTATTAACATCATTACCATTATCAATTTCATGGTTGTCATTATTATCGGGATCATAATCGCAAGATATGTATTAATTTATACGTTTCCTGGATTAATTTCATATATTGTGTGTGTGTTCATATGCACACACACACACACACACACACACACACACACACACACACACACACACACACACACACATGAAAGCGCAGTGTTTGTGTGTACGTATGAGTGCATGTGGAAATGTACAAGGATATATATTTTTCTTTGGAGATTTGTTCTAGGGCAGGCTGTGGTACATATACGCCCCTTAAACTATTCTTTATTTTGTGAGAATGGCTAGGTACTTCATTAATTAAAATATTAACGTGAACGCATTTAATCTGCTCTAATAGAAACGGGTTCATCTAGCACACACGCACACACACACA
>NW_020869766.1:254431-256931 GCF_003789085.1 Penaeus vannamei | reverse complement strand
CACACACACACACACACACACACACACACACACGAGAGAGAGAAGAGAGAGAGAGAGAGAGAAGAGAGAGAAGAGAGAGAGAGAGAGAGAGAGAGAGAGAGAGAGACAGACAGACAGAGACAGAGAGAGACGGATACATATAGATAGAGATAGTTGGAGATGGAGAAAAAGAAAGATCGAAAGATATAGAAATGGAGGTAGAGAAAGAGGAAGAGAGATTGAGAGAAAGAACTGGTGTCGAACATCACACGGAAAAACATTTTCATAGCTAAAGGCCAGTGGGATTTCACTTTGTCATCCACCTGAAGAGCCAGGCATTTCATTTCTTGGAAACGTCTTCCCATAAAGAAAAGAAAGACTGAAGAAGAAAAACGATTCAAAACAAAAACGGTTATGGTTTATTTCCTCTGATCCTTCGCAATTCCGGGTAAGTTTGGCTTGGTTTGAAAAGGGGCTTTGTGTGCAAATCCCCAGAGAAGTGGAGGCTAATCGAGCCTGAAGAGTTTTCTGTTTGCCGACGACATTGGTTGAGCTGTGTGCTGCGGGGTCGGGAGGGGGGAGGGCCGGGGCTCTCATGTTATAGTTTGCATTCACAAGACGACTCTGCTTTGCTTGACCGAAAACTCAATTTGAAGAAAGGACTGGGATGTCGCTGCCATTTTCAGAGCGGATCTGCCGCGCTCGTAGATTTGTTCTTCGCTGTTATACTATTGGCCTTTGATACTTAATTCAGGGTTGTACACAAGGGTAGGATTCTCATAATTTCTGTTTGACCTTTGCGTTCGTTGAAAAGTCCTTTTATTTGGTAATTATCTTTTCACCGAATGTTAAAGAAGAAATTCTTGGAATATCATAGTCAAATCAGCTCCCGCATTCAGTACTGTTTCAAAATATCTACAGCTAAAAAGGTATTCAACTTGACAATCAACTGCCTTGACCCCGCCGAGTTACAATGTAAAGAATACTGGAAATCACTCTTCCTTAACCAACATTTTATGCATTTATCCACTGTTTCCAGCAGCTTAATATAATTTGAAAGGACACTCAATTTCGCGATTTGCATTTTTTTTTCTCGAGACCCTTAATCATCTAATGAAGAGCTACTTCCTATTTCAAAATTTGGAATAGTGTAAGTCCATTGATTTTTGTTTATATTTTCCAAATTTTTGAGATGCAATTTTGAGTAGCTTCCTATATTCATGTCAGTATTTTTGGCCAATAAAAATGGGTTCGTTTCATTTCATTCTTTGAAGTAGCAGAGGCATATTTTCACTTTCATCGATCTTGACCATGTATTCACGTTGAAGCTCATCATTATTTTGGACTTAAGCTATAAAAGATACATTTCCATCAAATTTCTCAGTTTCAGAAGAAAATTCATAATTCTAGGCAGTGAATTAAGATAAAAAAAACTACTTTCTTCATTTTCCTTCCGTTTGGAGCCGAAAAGTAAGGTGCATGTACTCTTCCTTATTCCTTCTTTTTTTCGTCACTTAAGTATGGGCAGGGAGGAAGAGAGACCACTTATTTCCTTGCTCGGTCATTGTTTTAGACTGACAAAGATGGGAGTAGTGTCCTTGCACCACGAAAAACGGTGGTTTACTTCTTTGCAAGTGCAATATTGTCCATCTTGGGGTCCGCGGCTTCCTTCCAAGGGTTACGCGGAAAGACCATGAAAATCCACACACATAGGCCTACATACATTCACACGATGCATTTAGCATAGTTAGCTTTTACACTTTCATATTTTTCAATTCACATGGATACCAGGAAATGGAAGAGCTAACACGTAGTTTTAGGTAATTCTTAAAATTGTTTTGATGTTAATGGAGTGTTTTCTCCCAGTATACACAAAGGTTTACTGGCTCGCGTTTACTCACACCAAACTATTAGTCGACAAATAAAATACGTTCTATAGAGGCTGGCCAGAAGGTTGTCAATGTTACTATTCAATTGTTGTTGCTTCAACACTAGTCTAAATGGCGTCGTATTACTGCTTCCAAACCTGTCTTATCATAATAGGACTTGATATTCAATCTGACGTGAAACAGGATTTAGTTGACGCACAAAATTGATGAAGCATATAGGGTTGACGGCGAATTCCATAAATAATTTGAAATAGCTTACCTGAATGCTACTTCTTCCAACTTCGGAAACATCTATGATCAAAGGCGTTACGTTATCTCTTCTAATAACTTTTATATTGAATCTTAAATATAAGTGATGTCTAATCTCAGGAACGAACATGGTTGTATTAAAAACGAGTCTATTATCACTTATTACGAGATGGAGAGCCTGATGAGGACTCGAGAATATTCACTGGTGTTCCACTTACCTTAATGATATATAATGTGGATCTGAGACATTTTCAACACCTAGAAAGATCCTGTCACAGCAATGGCAGACCGAAGAAGCAATCGATCTTTCCCTGACGAGAAAAAAGGGGGGAGGAGGGATGAAATAAGCAAAACAAATGATTATTGAGCAGGTAGAGTAGCGT
>NW_020869766.1:241931-246931 GCF_003789085.1 Penaeus vannamei | reverse complement strand
CCCCCCCCCCCCTCTCTCTCTCTCTCTCTCTCTCTCTCTCTCTCTCTCTCTCTCTCTCTCTCTCTCTCTCTCTCTCTCTCTCTCTCTCCTCTCTCTCGCTCTCTTTTTCTCTCTCTCTCTCTCTCTCTCCCCCATGTATCATTGAATGGACATAAAGACAGGATATTTCTGCCAACAATATCCTTGAAGTAAGTGTCGCATTCCGTACTGGTAGCGACCATGCTTTCAGACAAGGCGACGTAGGCCACTCAACAGTCCTTTCCACATCTACTTGCTTAGTGTGGATTGGAATATAATCCGTCGCCTGTGAGTGATTCGTCAGAGGATTTTTTCTGTAATCCAAAAGTTTACACAAGATTCGTCTCTCTGCAACCTGCTAGATAATTGATCTAGCTAATCTCCTATGATCCCTCACCTTTATTTTATTTTCTGTATCCTTTGGTTTTCACTATGGTGAATACATTCACATGGATTAATAGGCTACAAACAAACATGAGCGTATAAAGGATTAAAAAGATTCAAAGCAAACGTGAAAATAAAATGTACTCATCATTTTTTGCTTTTACTGAAAGCCGGTCTGCATTTTTTGTTTACTACCTTACCATAAGTACTGGGTACATATCAACATTCGACGACAGCGAACACATCACGTATGCAACAAATTATCATGGTTATTTATTTATTTATGCAAAACGGTATTTATGATGTTTGTGTCTATTGAACAAGGTAGGTTCTAATTTCTACTTATGTAAAACTTGCCTCCCACCACGAGATTAGCATTAAGAAGTCATATATATTACTGAAATATAAAACAAAAAAGAAGCGACTGCACGTGTGATAAGAGGGCTCGAGGCACCGCGAGGCCTCCAGCAAAGAGGCCTGGCGGGAACGATAGCTGCATTATCATAATTCATATCTTTTTTCTTTTCTTGTTGATAACTAAATCACCAAGAAAAGAAATGAAACGTTTACGGCTTCAGTAAGAAAAAAGTTTGCATACATATTATAGGGAATAATATGATTAAGTTCCACCGACATTTTACTTCAGGTCTGAAGAAAAATGTAATCGCAATGGTATGTGATTTAACCAATAATTTCTGCACTAGTATGAAGATTCGCATTCGTTAAGGTGCTGTCATATTAGCACTTTTTCCGTCAATTTTTTGAGAATTTTCTGAAATATTGTCCATTCTTGAGCGAATTGTCGATTTTCCAGTCATACGATAATGATCGTTTCCGTCTGAAAACCTCGTCAACTTTTTCAGCCAAGCATACTCAAATCAAGAGTTATATTTGAGAATATTTGTATTAATGTTAAACAAAATTGTCAAAAAAATTGACGGAAAAAGTGCTAGTGTGACAGCACCTTATCTACGCGAGCCAAAATGACCACGATTTCCGTGGTGCCAGCGGAAAAGTAATGCGGAAAAAGTCCTAGTGTGACACGGCTTTTAGTGTTCGCTGGTACATAATTCAGCGAGGACTGCACTAGTTATCTAAGAAACGGTAATCTGCTTACTGCACTCAGATTGACAGGAAAAAAACGTCATTCGTAATTCGTTACTGACTGCAATATTAAACATCTAAAACAAAGACCAGATTTTCACACATCTGAGAACAAGCAGTTTTCAAAAGTACAATTGCCTTAGACTTCTAATGAACGAATATATATTACTCATCTTCGCTGTTTGTGAAAGAGGTCTATCAGAGCAGTCGATACTTCCTGAAAACATAATCCTTTGTACACCCAGGAGGAAGAATTCGACGACACTCCCTGCCAGGCTTCTTTCCCCTCTCCTGCTCCTCCTTTCTTCCTTGCCTTAGCTTTATGGATACAGATTTTAGACGATACATTTATGAATGGAATGATGGAAGTGGATGTACTCTACATGCAGACACAGATTGTTGTAATAATGGGTAATGAAACACAATGTTGATAAAGAAGAAAACAATACATTATCGACGGTTTATGCAAATCTGAACTCCAATACAACTCTACAAACGCAAATGCAGATAATGTAGTAGGGACAGGTATACTGTGAAATTACGCTGAAATGTCAAGAAAAAGATAAAAAGTTTGTATAAAAGTAGAAAGATTAATGGAAAGATACATTCAACTTTCAAACAATGCTGAAATTTTCCAGGAAAAAATCTAATGCATATCCTCTTCTGAAAACAAAAAGTTTATTTTCAAATTTGTACAGGGAATTCCCCTGTAGGCGAGGTTGCTATGAGGAATTTCTTGAATAGATACTGGGTGTAGGCTTGAAGTCGCCCTAATTGTAAGGTGAGTGGTATTATTCTTCATATATCAATCAGATATTGGAACACGATTCTCAAAACCTAACACCATACACTAATAGTATAACTGCAACACACACACACACACACACACACACCACACACACACACACACACACACACATACATATATATATATATATATATATATATATATATATATATATATTCACATATATATTACACACACACACACACACACACACACACACACACACACACACACACACACACACACATATATATATATATATATTTTATTTTTATTTATATATATATATATATATATATATATATATATATATTATGTGTGTGTGTGTGTGTGTGTGTGTGTGTGTGTGTGTGTGTATGTGTGTGTGTGTGTGTGTGTGTGTGTGTGTGTGTGTGTGTGTGTGTGTATGTGTGTGTGCATTTACATATATAACCATGTTTGATGATTTTACTAGTATAACCATTGTAATTTGTTGATATATATATATTTTTTATTCTTAGCGTACCGTGTCTTTTGGCTTACTACCCTTTAGATTTGTGTGTAATAATGTAAAGTACGCGTATCTCTCTCGCTCTCTCTCTCTCTCTCTCTCTCTCTCTCTCTCTCTCTCTCTCTCTCTCTCTCTCTCTCTCTCTCTCTCTCTCTCTCTCTCTCTCTCTCTCTCTCTCTCTCTATCTATCTATCTATCTTGTCTATGGCCTTCAGCTTGAAAACCACTAGATTAGTCTATGTATGACCTCATCCATCCTTGTCAATGTTGCAGTTGTAATCAGTTGTTATCTGTTCGTTAACTAAAAGTGTGCGAGAGATTTGCATGTGGCAGCTGCAGTTTACTTGAACGGTAACTGCTGTTTTATGAATTGTATGAGTGTTTTGGAAAGGAACTTTTTTGGAATAGGTAGCAAATATGTAACAGAAAAATCGTGATTATCCTTTCGTTTTGAGATTTGTTCTATACCTTCATGGGATGACGTGTTGCTATACAAATGCCGAAACAAAAGAATTTATAAGCACATAATTTTTGTTGGCTGATCGTTTGCAAATGTTCTCGATGTTAGGCTTCAGACCCCCCTTGTTTTCTGCCTTCACACCATCACACTTTAAATCAATTTTAACATCTTCCTTCTAAAGAAAACATTGCTTCAACAAACTCCAACTTTGGCCTTCCGCACTTGCAGCGCAAAGGACAAACGGGTCTTTGGATCCTGGTGCCTGCCTTGTACCATGCAGTCATCATACCATAATAGACTGACCGTCATTCGTTTTCGACTTTGCATGAACAAATGTTACTATTGATAGCACAAGGTTAATATTTGTTGTATATATGAACAAAAACAAACAAATAGAAAAAAATGGGAAGGACTAAACGCACTTCGCGTTTCTATACCGTGAAACCGTCAGTCCAGGAAGAAGCTTGGGAAAATGCCAGTCTATCGTAAATGTATATTTCTTTTAATTTCCCCTGCTGTTAATTAATTATGCTCGTTTAATCAGTCCTCCAGTTTCCGTGTGATAGAGCTCACTACTGTCATTATCACTCTGGAGCTGAAAATTCATCAAGAGCGTACGGGGTGCTGTCTGCTGGGGACGGAGGTCGGAGGCAGGAACACGAGGGAAAATTGCTGCCGGGATGGGCGCTTTGCCCTTTTACTCCTTTGCCACTCCCTTTTCTCTTCCTTCTCCCCTCTCTAATTTTTATATATTCCTCTCCTCTCCCAGTACATGTTTCCTTTTTCCTCTCTCACTTCCCTTTCTCCTACTCCGTCCCTCTTCCAACCCACCTTTTCTCCTATTTCCTCTCTCCACGCCCATTCTCATCCTTCTTTCCTTTCCCACTCCATTTATTCTTCTACTTCCCTCTCCTACCATCTCTCTCCTCGGTCCTTTCTTTAATTAGACATTTTCAGGTTTTCACTTTCTTTTACCTTACATCAGCTCATCTATGCCTCCATTATCTTACTGCATATTATTACCTTACTCTAACCTCTAAATACTATTTTCCTTTGTCCTCTTCCCTTATCCTAGATTTCGTGAACTCCTCTTAAAACTACCTCTACTATCTTGACCTATCCCATCTGGCTCTTCTTTTCATCACTCTTCGTTCCTCCATTTCTTCCCCGACGACTCATTTCCACTTCTACGGCCCAAGTGAGACCCCTCCGTCCCTTGTGCCCCGTCCTTATTCCTCTCTAAGGACTAATTTGGAGGATCCTTGTTTCAGAACCCGGTATATTGATCGCCTGACGCACCTTGCTCCCTGTTACGAAGTTTGGGCGCCACACATTTTGTTAAAGTGACGATGATTTTGACTTTTATGAAAATCAAATGATGATACATTTGCTATATAACACTATGGACATATGTTGATTTTTCGTTATCGGACAATCTTGATTTTTCTTTGTAACAACGCGTCGTCTTTATTTCCTTATTTTATAAATCTGATGCTTTACCATATGCTCTGTTCGGCTCTATTCACCTGCCTAGATAGTATTAGGCTTCGTATGTCATAGTTTAAGTTGAATCTCTGTAGTAGTATTGTTATAACTGTCACAGTTTTACCTAGTTCTAACTAGTTTCGATAATTCATGTGAGCATTATATGAAACATGTTTTTTTCGCTATTTGTACAATGGTTGTTATACTGCCAATGAATTGTTCTTTCTTAAGTAAGTAAACAACATATTACCTGAAATGAAGATGGTTAAAAG
>NW_020869766.1:219431-226931 GCF_003789085.1 Penaeus vannamei | reverse complement strand
ATATACGTATCTATGTGTATATATCGATTAATTTATACATTTGTATCTTATATGCATGTATATGTGTTTGTGTGTGTGTCCGCGCGTGTGTGTGCGTTCGTACATGTGTGCGCAAAATGAGACGATCTTTGTTTGCGTGAATAAAGGTAACTACGCTAATTCAAAAGTATTACGCGGTTTTCCAGATCTGTTACATTATCTGTTTCATTTCCCAAATGTGAATGGAATATTTCATTTCGAAAAAAAAATACGTAGCGCACCAATTATCATCATTACCCTGTTTTCGAGTTTGTTAACTACATATCCTTACCCTTAACCAGTATTTTGAATTGTTAAGGATCAGATCGTTCCAGTATTTTGCAAGCCACGAGTAAGTGCTAAAAAGCTTATCTATTCTACCTCAAAATCATTTGGAAAAATAATTCAGCGTTTCCTCTTCCGCTTAGCAGAGGTGAGGCGACGGTACGAGATGCACCACAAAAAAAAAAAAAAAGTACCGGAGGCTGCCACAGCCGGAGATGCAAAAGTTTACCTTCGAAACTTTGCCTGACTGCTAGACTGTCAAGCACATGGCAGCTGAGCAGAGCAAGAATTTTATTTCTTGTCTGGAAAGCATGGACTGTGACAGTGGATGTTCCGCGAATTGCACCTCCTACTGTTGGAGGTTGCGGTCCAACATTTTGGCTTTATTTATGTAAGCTCTACAGTAGAGCAAATTTTAAATTCTTTTGAAATAACTTTCTTGAGTTACAGTAATGATATAAGAATGCAATGGCAATGATGAAAATAAGATTTTTATTATCATCACACACACATACAAACACGTATACACTACCGTAATACACAAAACCACGCGCATATGCATAAAAGAGCACACATACACACTAGCATACATGTATATGTGTATATGTGTGTGTGTGTGTGTGTAAACAAACGTATATAAATATATACACGTGTAACTTATGTGTGTGTGTGTGTGTGTGTGTGTGTATATATATATATATATATATATATATATATATATATATATATATATATGTATGTACATGTATATACATGTGTATATACATAAATGCATATAAGGATATGCATAAATAAATATATTTACCATATATATATATATATATATATATATATATATATATATATATTCATGTTAGTACATACACACATATATGTACATATCTATAAATACATATGTAGGTAAATATTCATACACACACACACATACATATATATGCGTGAGTGTGTGTGTGTGTGTTCGTATGTATGTATATATACATATATATATTCATATATATATATATACTTACACACACATACACACACACACACACACACACACACACACACACACACACACACACACACATATATATATATATATATATATATATATATATATATATATATATTCATATACACTATGCGCATGTATGTGTTATACGTTTGTGCACACACACATGCACAGACAAACACACGCACGCACGCACACACAGACACACAAACACCCATATACATAAACAGTCATATATCTGTATGCATGTGTGTGTGTGTGTGTATACACGCACACATATACAGACAAACATATAACAAGCGCACTGCATCAATTCCGCGGGAAAAAACACACACATACATAGGAAAGGAAGTATCACTGTCAAAGCGCACCACGTATCGATATCCTTTCTTAGACCCTCTCGGTGTCCGATCGCTCAAAAACGCTTTTGCGCAATACCGACAGGCGAATAAACGGAAGAGCCGGAGGGAGTTTGAAAACATGTTTTCGCTGGTGTGCATTCAGGTCAGAATACACACGGAATCCTAGCAGTAATAATAGGATATCAAATTCCATCCTCTCTCAATAGCACAACACAATCCATTAATAAACAGTAAATAAAATTGCGCCCTGAATTGATTAAACCAAAGCGTTATGTAGACAAGTAAACAGCTTTATATTATCATAGGAATCTAGTCTTAACATTTTTACTATTATTTAATATCATCTCCGTCGTCGTCATAATAATTATTATTAACAGCTGATTATCGATTTGAGTTGGCACTCACAGAACCCGGGTTCGATCCCCATTAGTGATTCTGGAATATTCTTATATCTTAGCCAGGTGATCATATAACTTCAGAATATTCTTATAACTTCAGTCAAGTGGAGCTTTAGTGTCTACTGAATATATGCGTTATTTTTCGTTTCAAGAGTTTGAGATATGTATATATGTATGTGTGTGTGTGTGTTTGTTTGTTTATATACAGATGTATATAATGTGTATATATATGTATATGTATGTACAGCCAACAACAAAAGCGATGTCGCCTTGTCAGACCTGGGCTTGGAAAGATCTCGCCCTTCTTGCCCTGAAAGGTGGCCCACGTTCAAACAACCTAGACATTGTTAGGAAGGGGGGGGGGCAGGGGATGATTTAGATTCGCTACGCAAAGCAAGGAGTGAGTGTTCGGCTATGTTTCAGTCCCATGTTATCGAGGCTAGTGTCTGCAACCCCCCCCCCCTTCTCACTCTCACTCTCCGCCCCCCCCCCCCCTCTCTCTCTCTCTCGCTCTCTCTCACACACACACACACATACATACTGTGAGTAATATTTGAGGCTGTGAATAATGTATCGTCTCAAACAGCGCCTCTTTTGCTACCAAACATTAATAAATGGCTTTGGCCGCAAAACTTCGAGGGTAATGGGGTGTAAAGGTATAGGTATCGATTACCTTGTTTTCCTTTTATTTCGTTTGGGTGCCTCCTACGAACCACGACCTCGCGTTCATGATTCGCGAAGCACGGTTTGGTTGGGGTCAGCTTGAGTCATCATTATCATTATCATTGATGTTCATTATCACCCAGGAGGCGTTGCCACCGCAGCCCCCAGGGGCCTGCCGCCCGGCTCCGCGCCGCCGCACGCCCACGCCCATCATTACCATTTTTACTATCAATGCTTAACATAATGATCATCATTATCATCACTGTGATTATGTCATAAGCATTAATATTATCATTATTATGATTATCATTATCATTATAATTGATGATTTTTTTCATTATCACTATATAAACAATTCTGTTGTTTGTACGAGTGACAAACAACAGAATTTATTATACGCACAGAGTTAGACACGAATAATCGTCCTATTCTTCTAGATCATCTATGATGAATGAAAGTCCTTCTGGCACCGAGGACTTTCAGCGTCAGGAGGGGCGATGGAATTAGGTAAGGAAGGAGGGAAGAGAAGCTGCTCAGTGGGCGCGTAGGCCGCACAGCCTCTTCATTATGGCGGCCTCCGCCCTGCTCACATCCTCGGTGACCCCTACCAATAGCAAGGGCATGTTTTCAGCCCTCGGCCACAAGAATTGAACGCCATAGCTGCGCTCAATCATGCAGCCATGCTGCCTTCGGGGCCGAGCACCAGGATGTGCTCCTCGCGCCTGATGTGGAGCGGCACGAGGACGTGCTCGGGGCGGAGCTTGAGGTTCGCCATGAGCTCGAGCTCGGCGACGGCGGCCCGGGCGTTTTCCTTGAGCCCCGTCACCAGGATCTGGACGCCGGGCTTGTTCCGCTCAGGGAGCTGGATCGTCACCCCATGCCTCTGGGCGACATGACGGATTCGGAATCCGCTCTTGCCGATGGCCTTGCCGATCCGCCCGGGCTCGACGCAGACCGGAATCGTCCCCTTCAGCTCCTCTCGGCGACGCTGCTCCTCGGCGAATTCTTCATTACGGCGGCGCCTCTCTGCTACCTGGAGTTGTATGGAGGCCACGGCTTTTTCGGCTGCGCCCAAAGGCCCCTCGACCACCAGGGGCCATTCAGGGTGCTCGCGGGAGTGGGTGCGGAGTTTCACCCCGAACTCCTCCTGGACCTTGGAGGCGTGGCATCCGCTTTTTCCTATGGCGATGCCGATGTCTTCGGGAAGGATCTCCACCGGGAGGACCACGCACTGTTGGAGCACGTCCTGCTGGACGAGCTCCTCCAACTCCTTGATGGCCCCGCGCACATTGGCGGACAGGCCAGATACGACGATGGGCGATTCCCTGTCCTTGGGAACGTTAACCCGGACGCCATACTTTTCCCTGATGTAACTGATGCGGGCGGCGCCCTTGCCGATGGCCTCGCCGTAGTGTGTTGGCGCGATGTCAGGGGAAGCGCTTTCAGAGCTGCGGACCTGTCCTTCGATGTCCGCGAGCTTTTTGAGCATCAGCGCACGGTCCTTTTCCTTGCAAATTAAGGCACAGGATTCCGAAGGATCGTCCTCCCTCAACGGCATCTTCAGCCAAATCCCGAGGGCCTGCTTGGTCTTCAAGAGTGGCTGCAGGTCCACAGGTATTTGCAAAGGCATGCGCAGGGGCCTGTTGCCGCAAATGCAGGCTTCCATGTGCTGAATAAAGGCCTGAGCGGCCTCTTGCTTGCCCTTGACGAGGAAGGGCGCCACGAGGTTGCCGGCGTGGGGCCTGAGCTTCACGCCGAAATTCTCCGCGGCCTTGCCAGCCTGCTGGAGGAATCGCCGGCGGTCCTCCTAAGCTACATACATGGGCAGGCTAACGCCAACGTTAGCCTGCTTGAGGAGGGTCTGGCCGGATGGTTCTTTCACAACCGGCTTCGGTCGGTAAGACATGGGTTCTTCGATAGTGAATCCGAAGAGCTCGGCAATCTCGGCGGCAAAGTTTGCGTCATAAGTAGTGTTTAGGTTCAGAGAGGCGGTCACGGGCGCCTCTTGTTGCACTGTAGTTGATGGGAGTCTGTCATTTTTATTTATCTTGGGACCCTCCTCCTTAGATGACTAAGGAGGATTTGTTGCTTTTTTTCTTCTTTCCCTTATGCATTTCTTCTGTCACCTTTTCCAATTCTGATGGGGAAGGAAGGTCATTGCCAGGCTGGCTGTGATGGGGAAGAAGGAAGGTCAAATGACCCTTCTATTGCTGGCTGTGATGGGGAAGAAGGAAGGTCAAATGACCTTTCTATTGCAGGCTGTGATGGGGAAGAAGGAAGGTCAAATAACCCTTCTATTGCTGGCTGTGATTCAAATGGCCCTTCTATGGTCAAATGACCCTTCTATTGCAGGCTGTGATGGGGAAGAAGGAAGGTCAAATGACCCTTCTATTGCTGGCTGTGATGGGGAAGAAGGAAGTTCAAATGACCCTTCTATTGCTGGCTGTGATGGGGAAGAAGGAAGGTCAAATGACCCTTCTATGTTGGCTGTGGTGGGAAGAAGGAAGGTCAAATGTCTATTGCTGGCTGTGATGAAGGTCAAATGACCCTTCTATTGCAGGCTGTGATGGGGAAGAAGGAAGGTCACATGACCCTTCTATTACTGGTTGTGATGGGGAAGAAGGAAGGTCAAATGACCCTTCTATTGCTGGCAGGTCAAATGTGCATGGGAAGAAGGAAGGTCAAATGACCTTCTATTGCTGGCTGTGATGGGGAAGAAGGAAGGTCAAATGACCCTTCTATTGCTGGCTGTGATGGGAAGGAAGGTCAAATGACCCTTCTATTGCTGGCTGTGATGGGAAGAAGGAAGGTCAAATGACCCTTCTATTGCTGGCTGTGATGGAGAAGGAAGGTCAAATGACCCTTCTATTGCTGGCTGTGGCCGAGGCGCGTCGTCGGATGCCGAGGACGACGAGCCCGGCGACGATGAATGAGGCGGCGACTGCGACGACCGCTGTCAGTGCCATCGGCTTCTTTTGCTCTTTGATGCTCTCAGCGAGTGCCCGGAGATTCTGCAGTGTCTTCGCATTGCACTCGCGCTGCCGCCGAAGGTCGACGAGTCGCGGGGTGGGCCACGGCTGCTTCTCCCTCAGCGGGCACTCGATGGACAGGTCTCCTATTTCCGCGACCTACTTGGCCACGGCGGCTTCTTCTTGCCGTATAAGACGCCTGTATTGTATGAAAAAAGGACTAATAAATGCCGCGCACATTAAGGCTTTTGATATTTTTTTATTCGCCATTACTCCTAACAAGGCGCCCGGGATCCCAAGTGCAGCAAGGTAAGGAATTATATGAATGGATTGCATGTGCGAGGCGTGTGTGCGTGTATGTGTGTGTGTATGCGTGTGTGTATGTATGTGCGTGTATGTGCGTATGCGTGTATGTGCGTGTGCGTATGTGCGTGTTTGTGTGTATGTTGTGTGTGTGTGTATGTGCGTGTCCGTGTGTGTCTGTGTGTGTGTCCGTTTGTGGGTGCGTGTTTATTCGTGTGCGTGTGTATTTCTTTAATTTGCCTCTCCCCCTCCGTCTCCTCTGCCTCTTGGCACAATTTGATCAGTCCTTCTATGTTATCACTATATTTGTAAAAAAAAAAAAAAAAAATCCCGAAAACCGAAGTCGCGGGGAAATGGAATTGCACGTGGTAGAATCGTGTCCTCTCACCCAGCCACCAAGAGTCAAATACTATTTCTCTCCCTCTCTGTCTCTTTCTCTCCCTCTCCGTCTCTCACTCACACACAGAACAAACACACACCCAAGCACATTAACTGGTAACAGTTAATGGCGAAAGATGTAGATGACGCAGCGAAAATCAGCCATGAAATGATGTCAGTGTATGCATAACCCTTTTAGACATTATAGTAAATGCGTCCTTCGAGACTATAATCTCTGGTCTTTTAAATTGTAATTTGATTTTATCTCACTTCTCGCTTTACCTGTTATATATTTATGTTCTTAGTGTGTATTTGGTTATTAATATTTGGTAATGATGATTTTCAGTTCATTATCCATATCAATAGTCACAAGTAGTCGGCGTGTGATATGCCTAAAATACGCTTGCAATGCAGGAGAGAGAGAGAGAGAGAGAGAGAAGAGATGAGATTAGGCTCTCTTTGTGTTGTCTCGTTTAAACTAGTTCTGGGCTTGGAAAGATCTCGCCCTTCTTGGCCCACGTTCAAACAACATGGACATAGGAAAGGGGGGGGTGAGGGGGTGATTTAGATTCGCTACGCAAAGCAAGGAGTGAGTGTTCGGCTATGTTTCAGTCCCATCTTATCAAGGCCTGTGTCTGCACCCCCCCCTCTCACTCTCACTCACTCTCCGCCCCCCCCCCTCTCTCTCTCTCTCTCTCACTCTCGCTCCCCCCCCCCTCTCTCTCTCTCACTCTCCGCCCCCCCCCCCCCTCTCTCTCTCTCTTACACACACACACATACTGTGAGTAATATTTGTGGGTGTGAATAATGTATCATCTCAAATAGCGCCTCTTAGGCTACCAAACATTAATAAATGGCTTTGGCCGCAAAACTTCGAGGGTAATGGGGTGTAAAGGTATCGATTACCTTGTTTTCCTTTTATTTCGTTCGGGTGCCTCCTACGAATCACGACCTCCAGTCGCGTTCATGAATCGCGAACCACGGTTTGGTTGGGGTCAGCTTGAGTGTGATGGGCCACTTGGCTCCGCCCCTCGCAGTCATATACTTATAGAAAGTATCAATGTCTATTATATCAGCATAAAGTTTGAAATACAAATTGATTCAAAGTGCATCGTCAGTCAACCTAATTT
>NW_020869766.1:194431-214431 GCF_003789085.1 Penaeus vannamei | reverse complement strand
CATTGGCCGCGAGACCGACGTGAGAAGGCAGCTATAAAAACACAACAAATGATCTGTTGTGGATTATGGCGAATATTGTATACACATCACTGCGACACAATGTTCTTACTGATGTGAAGGCGTGAAGGGCAGACTGAGAGTCGCAGATCACAACTCACAGTAGGTAGAACTTGACGAGTTGTGTAATCTACGGCCAACCCATCCACCACCCACTAGTGGCTCCATGGTGAGGGAGAACACGGCATACGCCGCGCTCCCGTCTGCCTGCAAAGAGCTGTCAATGTACAGGTGGTGGGCAGCGGTTACAGAGGCAGACACTCTTGCGATGGCCTCTAGTGCCATTTGCATTACTGGAGTGGAAGGCCTGTCTTTGAGGTTGGAGTATAGAAGACCTCTGGATGAGGTACTATCCAGGGCGGTAAACCAGGATCATCTACTGCAGGACGTCAGTAATGAGTATGTGGAGGTTGATACATACAGTGTTAATAAGGTTGTGGCCGCCCAGACGAAGGTAAGGTCTAGGTATGTCTGGGTCAAGTGCTGCCCTAATGACATTGGGGTAGTGAGGTGTGAGATAGGGAGATCTCAGGCATCTGACATTGAGATAGGTGATGTTGGAATTTAGCCTATCAATAAGTGGGGTCAAATATACTCCGACTGCATGTTGCCTACCCTGGTGGAAGCAGAGCAAGACATAATAAACGATTTGACTCTTTTTTTTCTTTTCTTTTTTTTAGTAACTCCAGTGCTGACTTAGAGTTGGTGAAAGGTAGTCGACGACACATTTCATGTACATCACATAGATGGTTTTAGCCACAGGGATAGAAACTCCGGCGGCATTGATGATGAGCCATTTGACGGGGGTGAAGCGCTGCTGTAGTCGATCCAGAAGGTCCTTGATAATGGGGTGAATCTGTCGTATAGGGATTGTCGGAATGACTCGTACAGGTGCGCCCAAGTAGGGATACTGCGAGCAGTGAGGGATAGTTCTGCCCTCCATAATAAAGTCTGGAAGTATCCTTGGGTTGCAGATTTTTTTTCAGTTAGATAACGAAACCAAAGGCTGCTGGTAAATTAGAAAAGGCGTGGAGGAGGAGCTGGATATCCTGTTGCGAATTAGAGTGGATGGAAATGTTATCTGCATAGCAGGTAACTGTAGTTCCAGGGATGTCAGGGAGGAGAGAAAGCAGTGCATAAGAACATTAAACAACAGTAAGACTAAGAACACTACCTTGCGGAGTACCCATTTTGATTCGTTTGGGTGTACTACAGGTGCTATTAAAAAGGACACAGGCAGTTCTATTGCTGAGGTAGCCACGTATTCACTTCAGTAAACGTCCCTTCACACCAAAGTCCACTAGGTGATCAAGGATTATTTCTTTATTTGCAGTATCAAAAACATTCTTATGGTCTATGAATTCTACAATACATGCGGGGGAGAGGCGGGTGTATAGTTCTAAGTAGAAAACCATGCAGTTGACATGAGAGCTTGGGTTGCTGGCGGTAGAGCAGACGATTGAGCATGATGCATTCAAGCACCTTGTAGTAGCATGAGGTGAGGGAAATGTGCCGGGATTTGTCAGTGCTAGGTTTTATATGGGTATAATGATGCTTGCAGTCTATGCCTGAGGTATGCATCCTTTCTAAAGGTAAAATTTTTGAAGTACAAGCAAGGGATTGCCAGGGACTTTCTGGAGAATGTAGTGGGTGATTCCATCCTCTCCAGGAGCTGAAGCTTTACCCTTGATGAGTGCATGTCACAGTCGGGGCTGTCAGTCTAGTAATTGGTTCTGCTGGTCCAGTACCCTATGACGTATCGATGACGTAGCAGTGAAGGAGTCGGTCGGGTATGACGTCATAAACCGTAGATACCAGAAACAACAGGATAATTTATTATTTTAAATAAAATACATGTTTAAATATTATATTGTTTGACTTTCTTACCTTGAATATATCACATATGATATATTAAAGCAAAATTGAATTTGATTATGACCCACACAAGGATGACAATGAAATTGTAAAAAAAAAAAAAGGATGCGAAACTTCCTTTATTTTCTCTAATGAAAAAGTAATATATGTAGATGACTAATGGTATGAAACGATTATTGAGATGAAGTAACAGCGAAAATTTTGAGTTTGCTACGTTTGCTTTACATATACCGGAAGAAATCATGAAAAATATCTTTTTAGCTCTTTCTGACATTCATACTGATGACGTCATTTAGTCGCAACTGAAAAATCCTCGATCATGACTCTACAAATGTATTTTGACACGCTTTATATACTAGTATCTGTCAAGTATAATGGGACCAAACAACGATGGAAGTAACAACACAAAACTTTAACACTACTTGATTTATCAGCATCAATTAAAGTTCCCAAGGGGGCGGAGCTTACCATCGCACAGTTGCTGAATAGAATTGAAAATGAGGCGTTGTGGTTAAGCCTGACGTTTTTTCAGGTCTATTGCAGCAGATTCATCTACTTTCTCAACATCAATGTCCAGTGAGTATTTTTAATAGTTACCATTTTTTGTATATTTTATAAAATCTGTATATTTGTATGTATATATGTATGCATGCGTGCACCTGAACCTGATATGATTTATTTATTTATTTATCTTTTATAATCTAGAAAAAATTACATCTTAAGGTGTGTAATTGTTTGTATGGGGTAAATGTGTGTATGTGATTTACTGTTGTGAATGTAAAGTATATGATTGTGTTGTATGTTTTGTCGTGTATGATTTTATGTAAAGTATAGTGATTATAAGGGTGTTTTTTTTTTTATCTTTTTATAGAAGTTATTAATGGTTATGTAAATGTAGCCTTGTGTTAATCATGTTAAATACGACCCGTGTGCATACGTGTAGATGGCTGTATTATATTTTATTTATACTTTATGGAAAGTATGATTTCCTGTATGTGATTGGTTTTATCCAATAGATTTTTGAATGAATACTCTTGTCTCTATTTGTGTCTGAATACTCGTGTGACTATTTGTGTCTGAATACTCGTGTGACTATTTGTGTCTGAATACTCGTGTGTCTATTTGTGTCTGAATACTCGTGTGTCTATTTAACTTATGCGGCAGATGTATATGAACCTGACATAAAAGGTAGAATAATCTAGTATGCAAAATGCCTTTTATGAACATTGTGTATATATCCATTTCGGTTTTACAATAAGGATTTGAAATAAATTCATCGAAGTACCACCAGCCTGCGATATACTAATAGATTTCAATATATTCTATGTTGCAGAGTTTCCCCATCAACAGTTCGTTGTTGCAGAGGTTCCTCATATACAGTTCGTGTGGGTAGAAGTTGCTACCGACGTTGTTTCCTCGCTTGCAGCAAGCAGTATATTTCTATTTGGTAAGTAAAAAGATACACCTACCATCCATTCAAATTTCAATTACCTGTCTAATTATCTTTATACTGCTTTTTCCTCTGAAGAGCTTTTCATAACGCTAGGCGTGTTCCTCTGGCAATTTGAAACCGTATCACATGACCTGTACCCAATGCAGTATAACCTAGAATCCATATAAAATCCATTTATCTAGAGGTAATGTAAGGTGTAACATGAGACCCATTAGCTTTGTTAATATAACAATATTTTTATCTATTTGCACGTCCAAATGTCATCCAGGATGAAGTTCGTTGACGGTTGGTTGACGAAGCCAGAGTTCGAGTTCTTGCTAGCACGTGTGGACGACGATATTAGGAAGGCACACTGTACACTGTGCAAGATTACCCTGGGGGCTGAGATTTCGACGCTAAGGAGGCACGCCAAAACCAGGACACATGTCGCCAACCAGAACAGGGCGAACTGGAGAAATGAGCCACCTGCGGCAGCCCCTGAATCGCCTTTCCAGTCCATTAGTGTAGCTGGCTTTGCAGCTATATTTTTATGCTGCTTCATGGCTGAACATAACTTGCCATTTATCCTCGCAGAGCCTCTCGTTGACCTATTCAAACCTATGTTCCCTGATTCAGACATCGCTCAGGATATGAACATAAATAGGAAACTGTGAGTGAAGATTTGTCAAAAAAACTACAAATTAATAAATTCTCTATAATAATAGATGAGACCACTGACATCAGTACTATGAAATGCTTAGCTGTTCTCGTAAAGTACTTTGATGAAGAGGACGGGCAGATAAAAGTTAACTTGCTTGACATCTTAAACATATATGAAGATGATAATGGATCCACAGGAGAAAAACTGTATTCATTGACAAAGAAATGTTTAAAAGATCACGTGATCCCCCTGCCAATCTGAAAGGCTTCGCGGCAGATGGAGCGGCAAACATGGGAGCTAAAAATTCTATCGTAAGTAGACTGACGGCAGCCGTACCTGGTATAACCTTCTTTAAGTGCATATGTCACTCAATGCATTTATGTGCATCAGAAGCAGCCAAGACGCTACCAAGGCAATGCAAATTCCTCTTAAGAAATGTTTATGCCTTTTTTTTCTCACAGCTCCAAGAGGCAGAACGAATTTCGAGATTTTCAAATTTTATTTAGCATCAAGCCTCATAAATTATTGCACATTTCTCAAACTAGGTGGCTGTCACTTCATCAAGCTGTCTTGCAGTTACTAGAACAGTGGCAGGCCCTGAAAGGCTACTTCGAGAAGAAAACTGATGGATCTCTTCTGGCTATTGACGATTTTGTCAATATGTTTAATGACCACTCCATTTACTGCTAGTTAACTTTTATGGATTTCATATTGCCAAAATGCAATACCGTCAATCTATTATTTCAGATACAAATTCCAATGATTCACTTACTCTATGAAGTGATAAATGATTTGTATAAAGACATCTTACTCATGTTTTGCAAGCCAGAAATCGTGAAGAGGGGACCATTGGAAGGCATAGACGTCAGGGATCCACAGAACCATCTGCCTCTACCTCAGATTTGGTAGGGACCTGGCCGGAAATCATGTAAAAGCTAATACGGAGATTCCCGGTCGATAACAAATTATAGAAGAAGGCGGCTGCCTTAAATCCAACGAAAGCAATGGACTATCAACTGACAGTCCCTATTCCATCTCTTCAGGAGCTCTCGGAATTACTCACCAGAATTTGTGCTGACTCCGGTGCACTGACCGAGGAATGGCGACAACTGCCATGCCATGAATTTGATGAAAGTTTGCAAACTCGTGATGCAATTGTATATTACAATGCAGTAGGCCAGGCAGTCGACCAAGAGTCGAACAAGAAATTTACAAACTTGTACAAGTTTGCCATGCATGTACTTTCACATCCTACTTCGAATGCGAATGCTGAAAGAATATTCTCACGGCTAAATCAAAATAAGACCAAAGTCCGTAACTCCCTGCAGCTTCCTTCCATAAAGGCTTTGATATATGTAGCCGAGTACAGTAGCCAAGTATAAGTAAGCTTACTCCAAGTCCTTCCATGTACAATTACGTGACCTAGATTTTTCTCCCACACATTTGATATTTTGTATCACTTATTTTGATGGTTACATATGTTTCCATATATAATGTTAAAAAAAAAGATTATTTTTTTTATTCTTGCTATTATCAACACTTGTGTATTTTGATAATGCATTTAGTTGTCCATTGCATTATTAGATTATGTTAAAAACAAAACGGTTTGATTTTTTATAAAATAAATCATTTGATTTAAAACTTCAGTTTTATTAACCATAGTTCCCTATTATTGCATTTTTTACTAATAAACAAAACAAACACTTATGACGTCACAGTTTCTGAGCCAATCATGACTCGAACACTCTCAGCCAATCACAGGCCATCCAGTAATTCAGTCGGTTTTCGCGACAGCCCTGGTCACAGTTCATCTTTGGTTATTGATACATTATCCTCTTCCTCTGCTTGTGGTAATGCACCCACAAGTCAAAGAGAGTAGGGACCCACCCCAGATGAGAGAGCATCTTGAACATAGACAGGAAGGCTGCATAATTTGGACTGTGCAGACCACACATCATTTAAGGATTGGGCATACTTTGCTGGACTATGGTGAAGAGCAGCGGGAGCCTTTTTCCCTTTACAATTTTGTTGATTAGATGCCACATTGATCCCACAATGGTAAGATGATTAATGCTGTTAACAAGTTATTGCCATGAGTTAGTCTGAATACTCAACTGGAGGGCAATCAACACGTCCCTGGATGTTTGATATTGCTGGGGAGGATCAGGGACTGTATCCACGAAAGTTCTCAAACAGGCAAAATCGTCAGAGACAGCGCAAATGACTCGGATTCCATTGTGACTGTCTCAGAATATTCTCAACTGTCAAATGTAAGACAGGGGCGCTGGAGTCTTAACTTATTTGAGAAAAGTCTGAGACAGTTTTACCCATCCGACACCCAAAATATCAAATCTGTAGCTGGATTTTGCGTAAACAAACATGGACGAGCAAGCGGTTGATCAACCTCGCCGAACTAATATGCCAAGAAGCGACATATTAGATTACTATGACGACTATGAACTGATAAGGAGATATCGCCTCAATAGAAACGGTAAAAATTATGTTATAAATTTAGTGTGCCCTGATTTGGAGAGCCCAACTCGCCCCATTTCCCCTGAATTAAAAGTCATTATTACTCTACGATAATTAGCTACAGGTAAGTTTTCAAGAAACCACCAGTAAAACTGTTAGCTGCAAAATGTATACATTAAATATTGACAGATTTATTAAATATTTACGTGAACATCACCGTTCAAAAGTTATTTTCTCACCACACATTTAGGCAATCTTTTTCTAATAGTTCTGCTTAACGGATCGTGATGATTTTGGTATTGTGAGATTCCTATCCATGTTTAGTTTATTGAAATTATTGCAAAGGAAACCCACTAGACTCCCACATTCTTGGTCCTGATAGTAGGGGAAGGTGTGAAAGTTATTTCACCAAGTATTTCTTTATAATGCAGCAGCATAACGGATCCCGACGATTTCGATATCATTGTATTCCTCTCACGATCTACAATGCAAACTTATATGTTTTATTGTGTGGAAGCCCCCTAACTCCCACCCTTTTGGCCCCTAAAGTAGGGCAGGGTATGAACGGTATCACAGAAATTTTTGGGGAAAATGTAAATAATAATCACAGAATCAGTCACTATATTCTCTAATAAAAGTGGATGTGCCCCCTGCGACCACCCATGGGGGGCTGCTGCCCCCTAACTACCGCCTAGGAAAACATATAAAAAACACCTATTCACGGTAGGAGACAGTGTTGGACAGACTTGACAACACCACTATCACATAGTGGTTGTACACTCATGCCGTGAATCCGTTTAGGATTCTTCGTTTTCCTGGGCGGTGGTTGGAGGGCACAGTTCCCTCTATTATACAATATAGTCACTCACTACATCTATAGTATTTACATTTTACCTGTAATTTCCCTGATACCTTCCATGCTCTCCCTTGCAATTAGGGTCAAGGATATAGGGTTTGGGGGGCTTCAGTGAATAAAATACTGAGTGAGTTACCACCGCATAATTTCAGTATGGTAGTAGAGATTAAGAGAATTCCATTGTTTATGTATCTATATCTATCTATATAGAGAGGTAAATAAATAATATATATCTGTTTAGTTGTATAGTCTGCTGCTTATTGATTCCATCCTGTTCATTACACATACATTATGAATTGTAGGTAAAATGCAGCAGTGTAGTAGTGATGATCTCTCTGTCACCAGTTAGTGTAAGTGCATTTAGTGTCGATGACACTAAATACACTTACAAGGATTCTTTTATTTCTAACGATGTAAATATTGGTTTGAAATATATGTATATCAGCTAGACAGTTCATTATTTACATCATTTAATAATCTAATACAAATGTATTTCAATTACTAGGTCGAAGGATGATTCACGAACACAATTTTTCTAGTAACCCAAGAGGACATTCACGAAATAAAGGAAGGATTCAGTGACCGTGGGATGCCTAGAGTCATAGGTGTGATAGATGTTACCCGTATCTGAATAATTGCGGCAAGGGAAAATGAGGCTGACTATGTGAACCGAAAGAGTTTTCACTTAATCAACACTCAAGTAGTTTTTGATACAAACTACTTGATCAGGGACATTATTGTCAATTGGCCAGGCTCAATACGTGATAGCAGAATCCTCCGAAACCTATTTAGGGAAGGCAGAGTTCCTCTAAGGGAATGTGTCTTATTTGGGGATTCTGGCTACCCATTAAGAACCTGGCTATTGACGCCATATCTTCATCCAAATGGTCCTCATCTAATATCATACAACAGGTAAATTCGAATGCAGCTCATAATACTGTTTATATCAAATATCTTGTCATTATTTATTTATTTATTTATTTATTTAAATATATATTGTGAAGATATTTCTTTCAACAATTTCAGAATGTACAAGAGAGTCCGCTGAAAGCGATACCTCCTCCAGATGATGATGATGGTGATGATGATGAAGCTATGGATGATGTGGTTCCTGTTGTGGCAGAAGACCTACGGATGGAAGTGCGTGTCAATCCTAGACAAGGAAATACAGTAAGGGATGTAAGATTTAGACAAAATATGTTGACATGTACTTCAAGTATTGTTTAATCAAATTATATATTTTTATATTAAAGAAATACATTATAGAATGTAAAGGGTAACATGTGTGAATCCTTTATATACTTGATTATGATATAAAGGTATAAATTCATATGATTTATATTATATTGTCACATTTCAGTGTATATACTGCATGTACGTAATGTGTATACTTGACTTTATACTGCATACTATGCTAGAATAATGACTTGTTACAGTATTAAGTTGTTACTAGTGTCCTTTTCTTTTTTTTTTTTTTTTTTTTTTTTACTATGCTGATGCATTCCAATAAGTATTTTAATATACTGTAAGTATATATCTATTTGCATTTTAGAATAAAGGTAAATGATATTCAGATGTTGAGGTTTTACCTCATATATAATATATATATATATATATATATATATAGGGAAATATATATATCTATGAAGAATGAGGTGACCATTATAACATGATAGAAATGATAAAAAAAGATCCTCTCACTCATGTCCACCAAATTGTAAAAAATAATACCCACAGAATGAAATCCTAGTTCATATACAATTACACTCACAATAACACACACGGATGATGTGAATCAGGAATATATATATATATATATATATATATATATATATATATATATATATATATATATATATATATATTAAATGTACCCCATACCACAATTAAACCACGAAAAATACCTGTTGGCAGCCTAACGACCTCCTTAGGCTTGCGAACTACCACTCGAGTGAGCCGCGAAGAAAGCGGCGGGGCGAGGTGAGAGTCAGCGCAGAGTCAATAGCAGGAATGGATTTGCCCGAAAAATCAGCTGTTCTGCGTAAACAGACGACACGCCCACCTAGTCACGTGACCATACGAAAGAAATTTCGGAATGCTTTTTTCTTGCATTTCTATCCTTTAATGATAACATTGGATATTTTTAATGTTATCTTTGTATTTTTTCCTTTCTGTATAAATACTTGAAGCAAACATTAACACGTTTTGGATTTAATTATTGCCATTTGAGTGTCAGTTTTTACGTGGCATACCCTACCCAACGTTCCGAAAGGCGGGATACTTCAGTTGCATGCCAGCTGACAGGCAGTTAACACCTGAGACCTGCATACTCTTTCATGGAATCATTTAGTATTTCTCAAACTGTATTTGCTTATCCTCAAATAGTTTTTACATTTTCCTATATCACGTTCTCTTTATATGGGTGTTTTATGGTATACTTAAAGTAAATGAGATATCCCATTAACGACCATTCCAATAAAACCGTACTTTTTTGTCAATGATAATAGGATTGATGAAGAGATAATACATTTAATAAGTACGTGTAATAAAACTAGTATTCTGACTATGCTTCTGATATTTCCCTTGGAGAGTTTAGGTTTACATGTTTTATATAAATCATATGGCAATAAGAGAAATAAGTAAGACATATTATGCTATGATAACGCCTTTATGCTTTTTTGCTTATATTTCCAGATCATGCCGCGACACCGTTTCCAGGAGAGTTGGCTTTCCAATGCCCTCTTCAGGACTTGGCTGGTAAGAGTTACAGACGACGCCACCAGGGCATACTGCCAGGTAAAACATACTTATACACTGTAACTTACACAGCAAATAGTTTTCTTCCACATGCAAACACACACATGTACACGCACAAACGTGCATACACACACGCACACACACACGTACACACACACACACACGTACACACACACGTACACACACTCGCACGCACGCACATGCATATGCACATGCGCATACACGTGAAAACATACATATATGGGTACATGCACATGTACCAAAACAATCTTTTAATTTAAGGGGGCCTTCTGGTGATTTTTCGGCGATTTTCGCCCCTCTTGCCGAAATTGACTTTAATGCATTTTCAAGGAGTTTCTAGGCCCCCGGTTCTCAAATTTCAAGGCCCGACCGTTATTTTTTTAGCAGCGATTTTCGATGACGACCGAATATTATTTTTTTGATGTTACCTTAGAAAATTGGCAATTGTGACGCAATGATTAGATAAAAAAAAAAAATTGAGGTTATTTTCTGAATGCTTATCAAATTTCACATTTTTTCGGAATTAAAAAAAATCCGGCAAGCGTCCAAAAAACAATGAAAAAATTTTCCATACAAATAACTAAACATGACATGTTATTCATATGGTGTATTATCTTTTCATTATGTTTTCATCATACATAGTCACTTTGATCTATGAGCAAAACATTTCGAAAATGCAAACCTCCCCCCCCCACCCATGGGGGTAGTTTTGCCAAATATTCCGGATCACCACCAAAATTTTATGGAATATTAATTAGGCTAAGACAAACCTCAGGTTAAAATTTTATTCAAATCTGTTCATAACTTTTCGAGTTGAAAAAAAAAATCCTGGATTCAAAACCATGGTCCACATCATCACCAAACTGCAATAAGCGTCTCTAAGTTAGATTAAAACTCACTTTTGGTTAAAATCTCATTAAAATGTGTTCATAACTTTTAGAAATATTTAAAAATTAACAAACAAAAAACAACAAATAAACAATCAATAAACAAACAAAGAAACAAACGGAAGTAACAATATAAATAAACAATAGGTCATGGGGTACACGAAAATTATCTATATGTGCTCATTTACCTTATATACATACTTTTTCACATCACCATGTAATTGTTTTTCGTCTTTCCACGGGGTCTGAGAGTGAAATTTGGCTACGTGACCCCGTAGAGTTATTCCGCAGATTTAAAAAGACGATTTTCATGGTCCAGGACGGCCCGGCCGCGCGGGGAAAAGTATGCGTTTGGTACCCGTCCGACTGGAGAAAAGTTATTCTTTCAACAAATATTATACGTTGTAAAACCCCATTAGAGCATCAATAATAGGTAAATGATAGATAATTATATCAAATACAAGTATTCTGTACATGATTGTCATGTAAAATGTAAACATAATAAAAGTATTATGGGCTCATTTTGTAGCTGAATAATAGTTCTATTACATAATGCCATGAGGATTTGCAATATTTTCACGTGGTTCTTGTAAAAGTGACATGTTTCCAAAATCTCCTATTAGGGTGTTAAAATAGTCACCTTCGGAAATATTCACCAAGAAAAAAGTAAGGTCAACTTCTCAAAAATGCATATAAATGCATATTCTGCATATAATAGTAGAAAGATAGTTCTATTCAAACATGAAATCAGAATGGCTGTATGATTTTTTTTTTTGGATTTTTGAGAAATTTTTAAAAATGGTCAATGTAGGCCTATAGACCCCCAGATCACTGCCACCACTCCGCACTATACGTAAGATTTTGAGAAACCGTGCTGGCAATGTCCGCAAGACTTCGGAATGCAGGTAGATGATAGAGGATTATGGTGTAGGAAGACTAATCTTATGCCTTGTTTTGTTGATATCAAGATAGCCTTGGAAAGATGAAGAAACGCAAAATGCCGATATCTCGGAACTCCACCATTAGGGTGAGTCAAAGGATTCCGGGCACACCATATGTCCAAAATTAACATATTATGGCTCATTTTGTAGAAAAATAAAAATATATGCAACTTGATCGAGAGCGTTTTCGCAGTTTTGCCTGTACTTCTTGTAAAAGTGGTCAATGTAAGAAAATTTTTACCTTTTTTTTCTTGAAGTCCCCAACTTCAAAAATTCACAAAAAAAAAAATTGAAGTCGAAATCGAAAAAACGCTCTCGATCAAGTTGTAGATATAAGGTAGTTCTGTGCAAAAATCAAATAAAATTGAATGTCTTGCCGTTTCTGAAGTCGGAATCCTTTGACCCAGTTGCTGCATTTTCAAAAAATGGCGAATTTCGCATTTTTTCCGTTTTTTGACAATAATTCAAAAACTGTTCGGGGCGATTTCGAAAAAATATCGACCACAGGCAATGGGAAGGGGCCCAAATAAAAGGGTGTGAGTTTCATCAAAATCGGCAAGAAAATCGAAAAATCGGAAAAAAAGGAGACGGTCCTCTAAAGGTCCTGCTCAGTACGTCTTGTTTTTTTTCTGTCTTTCCACCCCGGGATTCTCCGTCCAGTTTGGGTTGTTGTTGTTCCTCTACCACCACGATATACATTAGGTATTTAATTATAGAAGTGCAAAGAGAATTTTGTGGTTTGTGAGGCCAGTGAAAGAGATATAAAAGATGGGGGTAAATTACTGATCCGGAAGATTTTATACAAAATATAGATCTATAAACTCATGACACCTCATTTTAAATATTTTTACTTTCAACTGCGGCCTGTAATGAAACATGGGCATAGTTCCAGTCTCTTTTGTTTCTTTATTTCTCTCTCGTCGGGGCCCTCCTCGCTTCCCACTACCGCTACCATCCGCGAGCTGCGGTTCCTTCCCGAGAAATATTTACATAATTTTAGAAAGTTTTTTTTTTGTTGTTGTTGCACTTGTAGCCTAGTCCAGTATGATACCTCGGCCGACTGGATCGCTAACGCATACGTACACGCACATGTACACTCACTCACACACTTTATACATACCACATAATTTCATTTTTTCTTAAGAAAAATGAACCTATTTTTAATTTTATTTATTTACTTATTTATTTTACATGTTCTACACACTTTGCATGTTCAGTATGTTGCCTAATCAGATTACTATAATTATTGATCATGCTATGTATACATTTGTCAAATTTGTATGAGCTTGAATATTGGCCTCTATGGTTGTGATGAGTGATGGGGGTAACTTTGTCAAACTGTTTATCAGTGACAGATGTGGCATGGGTGGCAATGGAGGAATATTCATCAGTGGCAGTAATGATGAATTTTGTAAATCTGTCACTGGTGGCAGCAGTATTGGCTCTTCTGGTTGTTCATTGGTTGTAAACGGCTGAACAGACGCAGATCCAGTGTCTGGAACAGAAAATATAACTAGTCATTAATTTATGACCTTGCATATATCAGTATTAGATTTTAGGAAAACCTATATAGTAAATCTTTATAATTTAGTTAACCCATGAAAAAAAATTAAGTACGCATACACTTTCATGATATTTTAGGAAAGTATCTAACTGCTTATTAATTCTTATCCACATATCCATATTTTTTTTCTGATTTTATTCATCATTAAACAAATTTAGAGACATACATATTTAGGAGATAATTATGAAATACGTTTTATGAGATATTTTAAATCAAGTAAAATACACATGATTAAAAATCGTAAAACATAATTATAATGATTTCAAAGTTTGAAGGTTTTATTATAAAGTTAGTAAAGCAGCCCTCTGTACTTTACAATGGCTGTACACACTAGTTGATAAGACTTTATGATATATAATATCTTTATGAGAATGTCAAAGAAAGAGAAATGAATAAAAATTATTACACTGCCTCCTTCAGAGAGCCCAACGTAAGCGGAATCCATTTCTTCTGGTCCAATACCATAGATGGATTCCTCACCCACCATCTGTATTGGCAGTTCAGATAAAGCACTGATCTTCGGTCGGGTATCATTTCCTCCCTGCCCCCCCCCCCCCCCAAAAAAAAAGGAGGGGGCCGTCTGCTTTTTATTCGACTTTCATGCCGATTTTGAAACTCACACCCTTTTATTTGGGCCCCTTCCCATTGCCTATGGTCGATTTTTTTTTCGAAATCGCCCGAAGTTTTTTGATTTATTGTCAAAAAAACGAAGGAATGCGAAAGTCGCTATGTTGAAAATGCAGCACCCAGGTACAAGGATTCCGACTTCAGAAACGGCAAAACATTCAATTTTATTTGATTTTTGCACAGAACTACCTTATAGCTACAACTTGTTTGAGAGCGTTTTTTCGATTTCGACTTCATTTTTTTTTCTGAATTTTTGAAGTAGGGGACTTCAAAAAAAAAAAAAAAAAAAAGTACAGGCAAAAATTGTGAAAACGCTCTCGAACAAGTTGTAGATATTTTATTTTTCTACAAAATGAGCCATAATATGTTAATTTTGGACATATGTGCCCGGAATCCTTTTACCCACCCCTAGAGGTGGAGTTCCGAGATATCGGCATTTTACGTATCTTCATCTTTCCAAGGCTATCTTGATATCAACAAAACAAGGTATAAGATTAGTCTTCCTACACCATAATTCTCTATCATCTACCTGCATTCCGAAGTCTTGCACACATTGCCAGCACGTAACGGTTTCTCAAAATCTTATGTCTAGTGCAGAGTGGTGGCAGTGATCTGTCTATAGGCCTACATTGACCATTTTTAAATTTCTCAAAAATTCCAAAAAAATCATACAGCCATTCTGATTTCTTGTTGAATAGAACTATCTTTCTACTATTTTTGAGAAGTTGACCTTACCTTTTTCTTGGTGAATGTTTACCGGTAACTATTTTAACACCCTAATAGGAGATTTTGAAAACATGTCCTTTTTACAAGAACCACATGAAAATGTTGTAAATCCTGATGGCAGCATTAAATAGAACTATTATTCAGCTACAAATGAGCCATAATACTTTAAAATCGAACCGAAAATACGTGTGCTATGCGTAAAAATGTGAAACCTAACAATCGCGATCCTATTCCTTTTGATTATGTTTACATTTTACATGACAATTCATGTTCAGAATACTTGTATTTGATATAATTATCTATCATTTACCTATTATTGATGATCTAATGGGGTTTTACGTATATTTGTCAAGAAATAACTTTTCTCCAGGCGAACGGGTACCAAACGCATACTTTTTCCCCGGCGGGCCGTCCTGGACCATGAAAATCGTCTTTTTAAATCTTCGGAATAACTCTACGGGGTCACGTAGCCAAATTTCACTCTCAGACCCCGTGGAAAGACGAAAAACAATTACATGGCATGTGAAAGTATGTATATAAGGTATATGAGCACATTAAGATCATTTTTGTGTACCCATGACCTTTTGTTTATTTATATTGTTACTTCCGTTTGTTTCTTTGTTGATTGTTTTGTTTTTTTTTTTGTTAGTTTTCTAATATTTCTAAAAGATAGAACACATTTTAATGAGATTTTAACTAAAGGTGAGTTTTAACCTAACTTAGACGCTTATTGCAGTTTTGGTGGTGATGCGGACCATGGTTTGGATCCAGGATTTTTTCTGTAACTCGAAAATTTATGAACAGATTTGAATAAAATTTGTACCTGAGGTTTGTCTTAGCCTAATTAATATTTCATAAAATTTTGATCTGGAACATTTGGCAAAATCTTTTGCTCATAGATCAAACTATGTATGATGAAAACATTAAAAAAAGAAAAACAAGATAGAAATAACATATCATATTTAGTTATTTGTATGGAAAATTTCTTCATTATCGTTTTTTGGACGCTTGCCGGATTTTTTTAATTATTCCGAAAAAAAGGTTGGTCTCATCCTATGTGAAATTTGATAAGCTTTCAGAAAACCTCATTTTTTAATTATCTCTAATCATTGCGTCACAACTGCCGATTTTCTAAGGTAACATCAAAAAATGAATATTTCAGTCGACATCGAAAATCGCTGCTATCACCTAAAAAATAACGGTCGGGCCTTGAAATTTTCAGGGGGGAAACCTAGAAACTCCTTGAAATGCATTAAAGTCAATTTCGGCAAGAGGGGCGAAAATCGACGAAAATCACCAGGTCCCTGTAATAAAAAAAAAAAAAAAATACCAATTCATTTAGGGTAAACTAAAGAGAAGACCAAAATGAACATCAAATATATAAAATATTAATGGATTTTTTTTTTGTGTGTATAATTACATATGATACGTATATGAAGTTGTTATTAATGAAAATCTTACCAATCATGCAAATTGACCTTTTCTGCCCAACTTCACTCCTGCTGCGAGATAAAATTGTAGTACTTGTATTGTTGGGTAGTACGAAGTGGCTTGGACAAAAAGCATTCAGAGATCTGGGAAGCCACTTCTTCCCAGGCCTTTGCTTTCATCTGACTAGTATTATCAGGCGAAAGTTTATCCTGTAATTATAAATGATAATTTGTAATGTAAATGTGGAATACACATCATATATTAACATTTCTCTTTCGCACTCACTCTCTCTCTCTCTCTCTGTCCCCTCTCCCCTCTCTCACTCACTCCCTCCCTCCCCCCTTCTCTCTCTATCTCTTACTCACTCACTCCCTCCCAGTGTGTTTGTGTGTGAGTCAGTGAGTAAATTCTTACTAATAAAAATTAGATTTCTAATACATAAAAGGGACAACATTTTTGGCATGAGAAAAATTCTGCCAAGAAATTAGGCTAGATCAGTCTCGATTAACTAATATTTCGTATTATCGTTTCATATCAAATCGAATTTTAACCATGTACTCATTCATATAGATAATCTTGTATAATTAATTGCTCTAGCTCTGAGGACATAAAATTACACTCATTAGCAACTAAATCCGGATATACAGCCATATCCCTAGTCCTTCGCCATTGTCATGGTCACCGTATCGATGCGACCGTCGCAAGGTACCACGAACAATGACCATCAGGTATCCCTAGTCCCCCATCGAACGCGATCGCGATCGCTTTGAATGACAATTACCAACCTATGCGAATTACACCACATGTAATTTGGAATTACAGTTACAAGGGATTTAAACAGGTTTACATATAATGAAATTCTTGAGAATATATGATAGAACGCCAACATTAATATACAGTAATACAAATAAACCAATTTGGTAATTATGTGAAATATATTTCTGATGATCGGTCGGTAAGTCGGAAGGAAGTAAACAAAATTTCAGTCGCTGCATGGATTCAAAGGATCGTGCCCTGCCTCTCTCTCAGGCACAACTGGTGACCTTAATTAAGCTCGTGCGCGAGAAGGAGCTATGATAAACGACAAGTCTACAGCCCCAGGTTCGGCAGTCAGGAAAAAAATAGCATGGCAGTCAATTGCTAACGCGTTTAACGCATGCAATCCCGACCAAAATCCTCGGACCGGATACCAGCTGAAGAGGAGTTTTGATCATGTAAAACGGAAGTAAGTCACTAACGTAACAATTTTTATCACCATTATGCAAATTAGGCATTATATATAAATGTATAATTTTATATTTGATAAACACATGAACATTGCTAAAATCCCTGTTGGTTAATAATGTAGATTAGGGGCCAGTGTCAAACATTTGTTTCCACACATCGTAAATAAAGAGAACGGAATATTATAATAGAATCTTATAGATAAGTTAAAATGACAAGGTAGAGATGTTCCTTTATCTTTATCTGAAGCAGTTTTATGTTGTATTTTTTATTAAGTATGTTTCTGTAATCATGAAAATAATTTTGGAAGCGCTGGTTCACATATATGATAAAGGTTTTATTATACAAACCATAAAATTAGATAAATCAAAAGTTTAATAAAGACATAGATAGTGTAGGGGCCCTGAGGGATGTGTACAGGTGGCCCACTACATGTTCAGGGATTTACTTGAACCACAGTAAGGGAAGACTTGAGGGATGAAATGGTACAGATTCGGTCAGGTACAGCAGATCTACAGTATACCTCTGCCTCGTACTAATAGACCAGATATTTTCACGTGAAAGTGTAATATTAGTAGGATAACAGAATAACTGAAGATTATAATTTGAACTGGAAAGCAATATTCTGACCCTTGCCCCCAAACTAATTCATATATATGATAGATATAATTGTGCTAATCTTGCATAGTAAATGCTTTGTCACTGGAAATTCTGTTCCCTCATAGCATTTTTATCATGTGCACTTAAGATTAACCCACTCGTTTTTCTATTTTGTAGAGTTAAACAAGATCAAAGCCAGTTCCGAAGAAATATATAAAAACTGGCGGTGGCCCTCCTCCAAATCCTCCAATTATGAGTGAGGATATGCAGATTGCATCTTTGATGATGGAAGTTGAGCTGGCAAAGGGTGATGGAGTTATAGAAACTCTCGGTTTCGAGCCAGTGAAGGATAGTAGGCAGGGTAAGTAACAAAATGAGCAGTGTTAGTGTTCAAAGGAACAAACTGTTTTGATGTTATGTTTATTTGCTCTTTGTATCTATCTATCTATCTATCTATATATATATATATATATATATTATATATATATATATATATATATATATATATTATATATATATACATATATATATATATATATATGTATATATATTTATATAAATTATATATATATACATGTATACACGTATATTACTTTTTTCTTTTTCCTTTTCAGACACTGGTTTATATTTCCCAGCCAAACAATCAAGAAGCTTCCACCTCATCATCTTTCTGCACTGAGCCTATGCCCAAGATGACCTTCCCCATCTGCCATTAGTGACCAGACATCACAAGAACTGCATGCTGTTCCAAGATTTCTCCCTTCACCTCGCGCCACACCTCCAACCCCAGGCCCCAGTTCCGGAAGACCTGCATCACGATCTGGGAAGAGAAGGTTCTCGGAGGAGTTTGAAGCTTGCAGAACAAGACAGGATGAACATCATGTGGCACGATTACAGCAGATGAAGGAAATGCACGAGGCAGAGATGAGAGAACTTCAGGAAAGATTGGAAAATGAAAAATTGAAAAAGAAACTAGAAGAGCTCAAAATTAAAGAGCAAGAACTTAAGGTACAATAAATGGAAATGAAGATTCAAGATCAAAAAAAGTTGAAGGGCAAGATAACAGGATGAGGGTGTTTGCTGTAACAGAAGCTGCAAATCTTCTTTTGGAAAGAATGGAAATAAGTTTTGATAAATTGGATACGTTTTTAGACAAAGCTACTTCTGCTTAAGAGGCCATGGGGAATGCCTACAACTGATGTGTGTGGAAAATATTTTGTTTACTTTAAAAAGTGTAATTTAGGGCTATTATGATCTGTGATATGAAATAGTTTTAGTTTATCAGATATATGGCCTTTTCTCAGGATACAATGTTTATTTTTACACGTCTTTTATATTTGTATATATTTTGATTTTTCCTGCATAAAGCCTGCAGATTATATAATTTTGTGTACTTAGTATAGTTTATATATATATGAACTGTGATGTGGAATATGTTCTAGTTGGTCAGATTATGTTCTTTATATATATATATATATATATATATATATATATATAATATATATATATTCTCTCTCTCTCTATTTCAAGTTATATATTGTACAGTTTTTCTGTATGTCTGTATATTTTTATTTTTTCTCTGCATTAGACATGAAAATTGTATCTTTCATTTCGTTTACTTCACAAGTATGTATATATGCTATGGACTGTAATATCATATTTTTTTTACCTAGATTTTTTGTACATGTATTTTTGTATGTATTTTGATACCATTTTTGCATTAAAACAGAAAATTATATTTATTTTATTTTCCATATATTAATTCAGCAATTTTTACACTATCAAAGAGACCATACTAAAAGGATATAAAGATAAACTTACAGCGATTTTTTAATTTCGCACAAAAAAAAACTTTCCCGTAAGTAAACA
>NW_020869766.1:176931-186931 GCF_003789085.1 Penaeus vannamei | reverse complement strand
AATGAGCCCTCACTGGTTTTCCTGGGATTATAATAAAAGAATATGCTAGCATTTTCCTTTTTGTGGACTGTGCAAAACTAAATTTCAAAGCCGTAATTTTGTTCTCAAAACCCTGACTGGCTTGAAATTTGGAATCTGGGTCTTCCACATCAAGAATATATATACCAAATTTGTACAAAATCCTAAGCTATGAGGTAATATTGCTATCAAACTCCTGTCGAATTCATATGGAATGACCCAATAAAATAATCATAGCTTCAAAACCCTTAAAGGTTCACTCTGATTTTTCTACACTAAATACTTTGATGATTAAACAACTAAATACTTTGATGATTAAACACAAAAATCAGAATGATGGGGGGGGGGTACGAATTCTCAGGGACAAATGGAAGAGTTTGTTTTTTCAAGTATTTTCACAACAAACTTGCCCTAGCACTGGTTCAAATGCATTTTTGGATATATCTCAGAGCTTTAAAATGAGTCCTCACTGGCCTTCCTGAGGTTTTTATAAAGGAAAATTCTAATTTTTTCCCTTCTGGGGGGCTGTGTGAAACCCTGAAATACTATAATTTTCAAAAATGTACCAAATTTAAACAAAATACTAGACCCTGAGGTAGTAAGACCCTTTTACTACAAAACAAAGGACTTCTCCACAGAAAACAAGTAATTTTTCTCTTATAAAATAACAAAATAATAATAATGGTAATAATAAAATACAAACTTCATATATTGTGCCATAGCCTAACTGACTCGGCAGTCATCTTGTAAGCTTCAGCCATGATTGTAGAAGCCTCATGTCCTGCATCTGAAAAGCGTAGAAGCCTACCGGACAGTGCTTCAATGTGTTGATCAGCATTGTCCAACAACCGGTTTGCCCTAGGATTTAGCTGCAATTTCGAATTGTGTTGTTCTCCAATCTTCTCTCACTCTGTCTAAGGAAGCTGACCTGTCCCTCCTGGGCCTTTTCAAACACATCTTCCTGTGCTGTCCTCTTCCTTCTCTTTGGAAGTTCCTGGACTGGAGTGTCAACAGTACAGGTTGGAGGGTTGGTGACAGGTGAAGGAGAAGGTGTCGGAACTGGTGAAGGAGGTGGGACTAGCAAAGGGGAAGGTGTAGAAGGAATGGAGGTGTTGGGTGGGGGGTGCTATGGAAGGTGAAGGTTTAGGTGGGAGATATGATGCAGAAGGGAGATGGGGAAAACTAAGGAAGGGTGAGGATGGGTTGGAGTGAAAAGGGTTAGTGGAGGCAATGGTTGAATAAGAAACTGGATTAAGGAAAAGGCTGGAACAGGAGTGAAGGGAGAAGTGGATGGAGCAGGGACCCTTGATGCTGTTGTAGATCTATAAGATCTGTAATGAATAATGTAATAACAATAGTAATTTGAAACATACAAATTCTATTACAAATGCTTTTACAGGATTGCCAAATTAAACTTTTGACATCATGGCTAACTTTAATCATTCCAGTACTGGTGCATGGATATTTTCTAGCAATTCTGTAATGGTAATTTAGGGAAAACTTTAGACTATAATAATTCAAATTTATCCTAAACTTCTCTATGGAATATATAGTCTATGTTCATGTGAACTGTTGTAACATTTAAAATTATGACTGTACCTACTTATGTACACACTGGATCACCGTACTCATCAACGGGGTGTAACCCCATCGATTCGTATAGCTCATCGTTCGTTATAGCTCATGACCCATGTCCAAGGCAGCAACAGACATTGCCACGGTCATGCTTGGTGGACTTGGTGGTGGACTTCCACCAGTAGCATTTCTCCTCTTGTTTTGCCTGCTCCTGTTTCACTCAGTGCATAAATGCTGAAATTACAGCTTACGAAAGTCAACTCTAAGTATATGAAAACGGTAATCCAATTAGTTAGTTAGTTGCTTTTCAGACAAAATATTTAATTACTTGACACATCAAAGACTGGTGATATACGTTTAATGTAAAATACAACACATGTAAACGTGATAAACAGGACAGATGATATTGGTGGTAAATATTTGGTAAAGCAAAGGATTCAAATTTAAAAATACACACCTTTTCCCTAATACTGTATACTGCATTTACAATTATTTTCAATTATTGGATGTGCAAATAGCCTGTGACCCCATAACCCAACCTGGATGCATTCTCGGCAGATTCATATATACAGCCAAGACAGAGCTGAATAAGCAAATATTAAGGAAAAAAGGTGAGCAGTGCTGTCAGATTTAACAAATATTGTCCAAATAATGAAACATACTGATCAAATTTCGACCAAAACTTTAGAAAGGAGCCAACTATGATTTGTAATTTATAATACGGTTATCTAAAAATTCATAATCCTCCATTAGAATGGCTATTAGTCAAATAATAAGCGTAAGTGACAAAAGATTATTGGCCTAAAATTATTAACTGTCAGTGCAGGGGATGGATGCCAGCTGTCATCGTTGTAGTAAAATTGTGCAAAACTAACAATATTTAATAAAGACACACGTCTCCATTACATAACATTCTTAGATTTCTTTTAATGACTACTGCGAATGAAATAATGACAAATATGATGACATATGTTCGTATGACATAAGTGCTAAGAAGACTGTTATGGCATGAAATACAAGTTCATTTGACTGACACAATGCTATTTACGCATTTGTTTATTTCTTTGTGTGACTACCACCAATTTAGTTTATATTTGGGCTCAAAGAAAAGGTAAATACAATTTGTTATTTCTTTAAATTCCGTCTTTAATATTAATTCATATACTTAAGCTGTTCACAAGAATGCATGAATAGGGATGGTTTCATAATTTAGAAGAGAGTTTACTAAGCAGCAATTTCTTTCACTGACAGTCTCAGGATGTATGATTAGCCCTCCTAAAAGCATTGTTCTGGAATGGTTATCCAAATGACCCCCAATTCCCTTGGACTCGTTGCCTGTTCCAAAATTATTTAGACGATCACATCAATTCTCCCTAATTGTCCTGATATTATTATTATTATTTGTTTATATAAACATATACCATTTACTCTGAGAATGAATAATAATCAAACCAGCTTCAATTCAAAACAACTGACAAACTAGCGCCTCGTCAAGATGACAGAGAAGTAATAAATTTACCCTAACATCTTTACATTGCGCAATATTTTCTCCTATATACATATGCACAGGCTCTAAAACAGTGACACACTTCCGATTACCAACCCTTACATTGTGACGCACAATCAAAATACATCACCGAATTAAAGTATAGGCTTGCCCATTTCCATATATACGATTTTATGGAGTTTAAAACAATAGTCACCGAATACAATACCAACAGAAGTGTTGCTAGAATTTCTAAGACTTCCACTTGAAATATTCTCTATTTCATAGAATAGCAGATATTTTTTGAGCTGGAAAGATGAGGAGTTTAATTAAGAGTGAGATAAATGATTCGTCTTAAAATGATTTATGATTTATAAAAAAAAAAAAACTTCATTCACATAATCTCCATTAATTTCAATTTCTTTTAATATAATTATATTCTTAATCATTATTATATCGAAAAATATATATTGTCAAATGAAAATATTTAGATTTGAGGAAATAGAAACTTTTATTATAACTACCATCGTTGCAGTTTGGAGACTCTCCTAGCAATTTATTATCAAATTTTGTGGTGAATATATCTGCCGAATCACCGAATTACCAAAGGCATAAAGGTTAAGGTGACTGTTTCATTCTAGGCAAATTCCTTAGAATGTTTTATAAAACCTTTACATTCAGTTATGTCATAAAATATAAATCTCTTATAATTATATGATATTTGTCATTCCATGATATTTAAACTGCAGTCGAGTCGCATGATAATGATAGAATCGTACTTTTCTTAAAGCTCTGGCAAAAGCTAAAAAACTTGCAAAATACACATTTTGGCATAATTATTGCCCCAACATTTGATTATTGCAATGTTATTTTTTTTCAGTTTTTTTCCTTTTTCAGGGAAGACCACATAAAGTAGAAGGAATAAGTGATCTTTATTTTTTCAAAGTTCTTTGTTTAACCTGAAAATCGTCTTGTATGTGAAACATATAAGACTGCCCCTTCAGAAAGAGATCTGCCATCGGGTACTATAGACTCACTTTATGTAACACTCTGGTATCTAAGCCATCAAGTCACATACATTCAGCTGTCAATTTTATTTTGATTTTCCCAAACATCCATTTATCATCATCACTCGCTTTCTCGCCTTCGGCAGATTGCGCATCAACATGTGCTGTCTCCATAAATTTCGGTTTTTGACAGCAGTGTTCAGCGACATTAGGTTTCGTCCAGTCCAATGGCTAATGTTGTCTTGCCATCGTTTTGGTTGTTTTCCTCTACTTCTTTTTCCTTCTATCATTCCTTCAAGGCAGGTCTTGCTTACGCCTTGCGTACAGCGTTTGGTGTGACCGTAGAAATCTAAGACTTTGGATTTAATTGGATTTAATTGTAGATGTGATGGGAATGAGCTTTGTTGTGTGAAGGAGGTCTCCAATTCGCGTATAATCAGACAGTCCTTTATTTGTCATAAATCTCATAATGTAATTTTGGAAAACGGCAAGTTTTTGCAAGGATTTCAAGGTACAGTTAACACATTCTAATCCATAGAGTACAACCGGTATCACGTAGGTGTTTAAAATCTTCGAATTTAGATGATATGGTATCCTTTTTGATGTTAGCACAGCTTTGTTCTTGTTAAAGGCAGCCCATCCTAGGCCAATACGATGTTGGACGGCGGCCAATCCGTCATTTTTCGAAGAGTTTATGGCCTAGTTTGATAAATTCAGTTACTTGAGATATTTGTCTAGAACATCCATTTATGAGTGTGTTCAAAAGATGGTCAGTGTTCTAGTGATATCTGCTGATCAACGTGTAAAGTGGCCATTTTGGTGCAACAGATTTAAAAACTGGAAATAATTTGAAGAAGATTGCAGGTGTGCCATATGTTTTTGGGAGCCTTTGACAGCTGTCATGTCAAGGTGAAAGCTCCTATTAGAATACAGGCAGATTACCCGGACTGCACATTGCATCACAGTGTAACATTGCTAGCTGTACCTAATGCTGAGAAAAAGGTCTTATATTCAAAAGAACTGGGTTTCCTGGATCAGCACGTGATAGTAGTGTTTAAGAGTTCAGCGTTGAATGAAAAAAAGAACACAGTACAACTTTCCCTATAAAAAACATTACTTCATAGCAGATTCAGCCTTTTAACTGCATGAACATCATCTAGTGCCATTCAGAAAAAAAGTTAATAATTAGCATGTAATAGAAAGGAATTCAAGATAGTTTCTCAGACCCGTGTAGTTGTCGAGCATAGTTTTGTATTATTGAAAGAAGGTTTCGAAAGCTAAGGCATTTAGATGTTGACGTAGACCGTGCTTAGTATTTGATTACAGCTTGTTGTGTTCTTCATAACTTAACGGTCTGCAATCATGAGGATATAGCATAGCTAAATCAAGAAATAAAGATACATGAGGAAGCAATATGATATATATTTAAATTTGGAAATAAAAATTCAATGGTCATTTTTGTTCCATTTCCTGCATGGGCGTATATTTGAGGATAATGTTTATGTTGATAAATTAAAAATTTTCGTGTTTATTATACCACTGTGACATAAAATTTTATTTATTCAGGCTTTCTTTTCATGCAATGTGTATATATATACTTACATAGTGCATGTATCTGTGTCGGGTACATGAATGAGAGTGTATATACATCTATGTCTGTATATAAAGTCTGTTTGAATATATGATTTATATATGTAAAATTAAATGATGATTGAATTTGTAACACGTAATTACTGTGTTTGACAGATCATTCTGTTCCCTATGATATTCAATAACTTAATTTGCTTTACCTGCAGTCTAGATCAAACTTGTTATCGCATTAGAAAATCGATGTTCATTTATAATACCAATGATAAGAGATATTTTTTTCCATTTTGCTATACTGCACACAAGAAAAGAAAGAAAAAAACAAACTAAAATGTAATAAAAGTATATTTTCTCACTAGAGAGAGAAAAAAAGGCTTTATACACATAAACAATACTATATAAATACATTACGCCTAGTAAAATACATATTTGATAATGCAAAGCCATATATATGAATAGATTAATATCATGTATTAATAATCACAGGCTGCATAGTTATTGCTATATTGAAACAAAAATGCAAGAAAATAGAAAATAAGGGAAAAATTACAAAATAGCCCTCTATTTCCTTGATATTTCATCATGAACATTTGACTCAAATACAAATTTATAGATTGAAATTTAAAACAGAAAACGAGGAAAGCATTACTTCACTAAGAGATACAAAATATATATGATTTTCCTATTTAAATTTTGAATTTGATTTCACAATAGTAAAGCTTCTCCCTCTTAGATTTTTCTTCTTGCAACTCTAGCATCTATTTCTCTCCTTTGCAATTTGTGCAACATCCACCAATATACTTTTTAGATGTACCAATTTACATAAATTTTCCCTGACTGTCGGAGGCCGGATTGTTCTATACATTCCTCTCCAAATTTCTGGAAGATTTATATAGGGATGGTCAAGAATAATTTCCTGTTCTTCATGGCTATATCTGATACATAAGCCTTGCACTTAAAATTCATGAGGCAAGGCTCTGGCTTGTTTGGATTTTGGTCCAGTAGGAGTCGCCAATGGTGGGGAGTGTAATTTTTGATTGGATGAGGCAGGCTCCCCAAAATCCATAGATGTGGATGGTGTCACTGAGAAGGTACAGTGTGCAGGTGGTTTAGGTTGTGCACTAGATGTAAAGCCTGCTTGCATAAAACTTGATATAATTGGCCGTTGTCCTAAAAATGATGTAAAACAGTTATAATACATTGGACAATCTCTTCTTGGTGCATGTTGCCATTTGTGCATCTTCATAATTCTGAAATGAGATACAGTTTCTCCAATTCTTTTGCACTTGTTCCTTAGTAGCACCTGGTATATTGAGAAAAGAAAAAGCAATATACCATATTCATCAAGGTATTTATATCAAAATCAGTAAGTTTATTGATAAAAATAATTTAGCATATAACTTTTGACTTGAGGGGACCATTAAAATCGCTCAATTTGCCGGATTTAATTTAAACGCATTTTCAAAGATTTTCAGGGCCTCTGAATTTCCCCTGAAAAAAACAAATTGAGGCCCACCTGCTATTTTTTAGGTGGTAGCAACCACTTACGTTGTCCAAAGAAATGTGCTTTTCACCTTATCTTGCGAAATTGGCAATTTTTACGTATATAATTGAAAATAGATTATTTTCTGAAAGATTATAAAATTACACATGCTTGATAAAAAAAAAAAAAAATCTGTATACAAATATGATATACCATTTATATAGAATATTTTCTTTTATTTACATTTGATCATATTTCGTCAGTTTCATTCTTAAGCAAAATGTTTTGAACATATCAACACACCCCTCTCAGATGGGGGGGGGGGGAAGGTTTGCCAAATGACCAGCAAAATTTTATGGAATCTAAATATAAGGCACACCTTGGGTAAAAAATTCATTAAATTCTGTTCATAACTATTTGTGTTATACAAACATACACAAATCAACCACCCAACAAACAAAAGTAACAATATATATAAACATAAGGTCATGGAATACATGGAAATGGTCTGTAAATATATCTTATATACATAGTTTTCCACCACCCTGTATTTGTATCCGTATTTCACAGAAGTGTTGTTATGAAAGGTGGAATGTTTCTTCCACTGGAATTATGAGGCCTGAGACGCTCGCCTGTGATACTCGTTGGCATGGAGAAAGATCATTTTTCAAACCAGTATATGTTGGAAAACCCAATTAAGTAATAATAAAGGGAAATAATAGATAATTATATATACAAATATTCAGTGATCTGTTACTAATAATGTAAAAATAAAATAAAAAATAAAAGGGGGGGGAGAACAAGTTGTGATATTTTGGTACTCTACACTTATAGCCTACACATTTTCCGTCTGAAATTAATGTTATATGGCTTATTTTTGTAGCTGAATAGTAGATCTATGCATGATACAATATGGATTTGCAATATTTTCATGTGCTTGTAAAAGTGACACATAATACATGGCCCCTTTTGTGGCCTTCAGAGTCGTCTACGTAAAACATTGACACCAAAAAGTAGGTCCAAGTCGAAAAATGTACTACCATGCTATAGATGAAAGATTCTTTTCATATATGAAATCAGAATGACTGTATTATTATTTTTATTTATTTATTTATTTATTTTTTTTTTTTAGAGAATCTTTGAAAATGGTTTATGTAAGCCGAGAAACACCCCAACTCAAGTGGGACCCTTTGTAGTCTTCAAAAGCACACGCATTTTTAGTTTGAAATAAAAGTTTTATGACTCACAGTTTGTAGCTGAATGAAAAATCTTGTGCTTGTTGCATATAGTTTTTGAAGATTTTTCTGTGCTTCTTGTTAAAGTGACATAAGTATAAAAGTCTTTTTATAGTGTTCTAAGAGTCGTCTACACAAAATATTCACAAAGCCGAATGTAAGGCATAATCGAAAAAAACTGCTCCATACAAGCACTAGATAAAAGGTGTTTCTGTTCGAAAATGAAATCAGAATACCTGTTTTTTTTTTTTTTTTTTTTTTTTTTGGGGGGGGGGTGTTAAGAAATTTTTGAAAAAGGTCAATGTAGACTTATAAACACCCCAATCATTATGACCCTTATTATAACAAATGTCGCTTAGTGAGATGATATTACTTGCTAGGAATTTCGGCAAAACTTCGGAATGCAAGTAAATGGTAAAGGATTATATTATTATAGTAAATTATTCTTATACCTAATATTGTTAATACCAATTGTATGAAAATACATGAAAACAAAAAAAAATACTGATATCTCGCAGCACTACCTTTGTAATCTTCCCGAGCCCCAGCACATTTTTACGGCCAGTTTGTTAACATCGCAATTCGGGATATCATAATTTTGTTTGTGGCTAGCCTGAACAGTTCAAATGAATTTGTTAAACGAGCGTAAATTGGGTTGGGCCAGGCACCATTCACTTTGGGCCTGGCCCCAAACGTTCGTCGTTTTCGAACAGTTGGTACGCCTGTTCTCCTGTCAGTTGATGTAAACAGCGGGCGGTGATGGCTACTCAACGGGAAAAACAAATTCACCTATCGGAGGATCAGAGGGAGAGCATCTTTCTCTAATAGCTGAGCACAAATCGGCTATCCTGGGGAAATGCATGATCCTGCTAGTATTACCAAGAAGCAGGAGGCATGGGAGAAGGTCTCCGGGAGCTTCAATGCGCTGTACCCTCATCTCCCGCCCAGGAACACCTCCCAGTTGAAGCAGGCATTTGCGTACATCCGCACCAAGTAAGTTTACTACTGTTGATCACTTTGCATTATATTTATGTCCATTATGCTCAACGAGGGTTGAGTAAAACTCAACATGGGAGGGAGGATGGCTCTGGGCCATCCTCCATGACCATGGGAGCCATCCTCGCATGGCTCTCCTGGGAGGATCTGTGAGGCCTCTACTGTTTCAATGTTGTTGTTTTTTTTTTCAGATTTTACATTACATTTGAATTAGTTTCTCAGAATATGCAGTTCAGGTTAAACAAATACATTTTCACGAAAATAAGTATTCAATGATGGAGGTTTAGATCAACCTAAGGCTATAAGGAAAGGAATGTGACCTTGATATTTAAAACCACTGAAATATATTTTTCACAAAAAACCTTCATTTGCTGATTGTTTATAAGATAATTTTTTCACTAATGTATAAGTAATATGAGCATTACGTAATTATGTATACTAGATGTAAATAATTGAATTATATTAATTACCAGTGAGTGCAACAGCCATATTTATACATATGAATTACTCCTAAAACTGAATTACATCATAAAGTCCCATCTTCCTTGCAAAACTTTTCTTCTTATGTTTCTCATACTTTCTTGTGGTTATCTGAATGATATATGTATATATA
>NW_020869766.1:171288-173788 GCF_003789085.1 Penaeus vannamei | reverse complement strand
AGAGAGAGAGAGAGGGAGAGGGAGAGAGAGGAGAGGGAGAGGGAGAGGGAGAGGGAGGGAGGGAGGGAGGGAGAGGGAGAGAGAGAGAGAGAGAGAGAGAGAGAGGAGAGAGAGAGAGAGAAGAGAGAGAGAGAGAGAGAGAGAGAGAGAGAGAGAGAGAGAGAGAGAGATAGACAGAGAGAAAGAGAACTATGGTCATATTTAATAATATTTTCAAAAGTAAAATGTAATTTATTAATAAATGTCTTGATATTTGTAATAATTTTTGTCTAAAAACAGTACTGATTGGAATGTCAGGAGGGCTATAAAACCTTTAGTCACAGAGCTTATTTTTCGTAAATTAGAAGGTTATTTCATATGCAGTGAGTAACTTTCCGTCTTCAAAACTGATTTCCCAGACGACAGCAGAAGGTGTCAACGCCAAGCATTACGAGAAAAGGCGAATTAAAGCTCAAATATCGTGATCTGCGGCAAGCAATAGCCGGGTTGATCGTAGTTTTTCTATAAAAAAAAAATTGTATTCCATTTTTTTATTAACAGATTCATTTTAAAGTCGCTATTAATTCTAAGTGTGTAATTAGCTGCTATATGAAAACTCAGGGGCATTTTTGATTATTTCAGAACTTATATTAAGATTAGGGAACGCCGTTAGCGATGGGTAGGCCTGCCCGAGTTTCTCGATCGAGTTCCAATAATATTTCACGTGCCAGACACAAAACAATTGCGTTGAAATCGTTTAACAAATCAAAATAAGAAGTTAACCCTAAAATAAGCACTGGTCGGCCTTCCCTAAATTTAACAGAACGGCCGCACGAGTCCTCCCCAGCCCACACTCACGCCTCCCACAGTGAAGGTCACCCGCCAACTGCCTTCTCTGGCGACTCCATGGCGCGTCACGGCAGGGGTTGCCAAGTATCCAAATTGTAAGAGGTTTGAGTGTGGGTTAAACGAGCTCCTACCGTCCCAAAACTTACTATATATACTTCTGGAGGTGTGGCGTTTATAAAACGGACAAGGGCTTGCCAAAAGGGCATCAGAAAAGGCATTGAAATAAAAAGTGAACGCCCCAAGTGGGCAACACGACCACCCGTTCGCATAAGTGAATCCATGACTCCGGGCGCGTTCGTGTAACTAAACATACGTAACTCTACACATGTTTAAAAGAATACTCATTTAACTTTTATTTGTCGAAATTTGTGGTTAAAGGAGTCAGCAGTATATGTTATTAATATCCTCGATCACAAATAATACGCATTTCTCTCATCACATATCTCTTAAAGTTATATAATTGCATTCGTTCACCCCATATATTCTTCAAATAAATCCCTCACACTATCCATCTCACTAATTTCATATTCTCATGAGTCTACATAACTGCATCTCATGCCTATTCCTCGACAACCATCCATTAGGAGAGTGCTGGACAACTATGTGCTGATGTCTCTTATACAAAAGTAAAAAAAAAAAACAAAAAAATTATCCTCTTCACAGACCTACAAATCGACAATGCCATTAGACTCTGTTTTTCGAAATTACCAGTGGCCAAATTAGTTTACCTTCATGTGTTACCACTCTCGCTGCAAATTTACATTTATTAGTCGAAATTTGTGGTTAAAGGAGTAAGCAGTAATAAGTTGTTAATAAATCCCTCGATCATAAAATTAAACATATTTCTTTAGTACATGACATGAGGGCAACTACAATAACAATGATGATATAATGAGAAGGATACGCTAATGGCAGTAGCAGTGATGACGAAGATTCTATTAACGTTAAGAATCATGATAGTAATGATGGTACTAACAATGGTGATAATGATAAATTAATTCAGAATAAAATATATAAAAAGTATATGAGTGCTTGCAAATATGAATAATCTCTTCGGGTTCCCTTCCTTCCTCTACTAATTATGCAGAGTGGTTTTGATGCCAATCAGGATAATAAAAATGATCACAAAATAAGAGAGGAAGAGAGAGAAAGAGAGAGATTGAGAAGAGGAGAGAGACTGAAAAGAGGAGAGAGAAAAGAAATGATATGATGATGATGATAATGATGTTAATAATGAAAGTATAGTAATGATGAACTAACGATGAAATAATAACAATGATAACAAAAAAAGTAAAATAATACTGATGATAATGATAAAAAAATGACAATAACAAGAATGTTAATGATAATGAAAATAATGACGGTAATAAATGAACCATAATGAACGTGAATGAATATCTTTACAAAGCAATCTTTAAATGGTTACGAATATATCTTTGTCAAACATACCTGTATTTTTAAAGAAAATATTAATACGTCTCTGCATGATGGTAATAATGATAATGATAATAATGAATAAAAAATAATGATGGTTATAATTATTATGAAAATGATAATGATGATGATAAAAATAACAGTAATAATAGAGGCAATGATCATAATGATAAAGATAACAACAATTAAGATGATAATAATGATAACAAGCCTTTTGAAAGGATAATACATACATACA